>KL660820.1:0-38860 GCA_000732775.1 Stachybotrys chlorohalonatus IBT 40285
ATCTTTCCTCGTCTTCGTCTTGCGATATCTGCGCGCGCGCATCGTTGCTGCTGTTGGTTCCCGTTTAGGTCCTCACAGGAAAAGGGTGTTCCGCTTTCACCATGGGGAGCCCGCGATCGCCCAGGAGCGCAAAGCCCAGCCCTGGCGGCAGCCCCAAGTCCTCGCCGCCCGCCGTCTCCAAGTCCAGTCCCGCTGCTGCGGCGGCGCCCGGTACGTTCCCGCTGGTAGTAGGCCGGAAATCATGGACGACGTCCTCTCACATCATGCGCCCGTGACCGTCCACGTTCCTCCCTGCTGGTGATGTGACATGTACGGGGGTGGGGGTTTCTCTGGCTTACACGGGTGGCAGCAGCCGAGCATGACGCCGGCCAGGGTCTCCTGCACGGCGACGCCGTCATCGAGGCCGGCGGCAGCGACGACGACGGCGAGTTCTCCCCGGCCGCCCTCGACGCCGCCGACTCCGTCTACGACGACGACGACGACGGCTCCAGCCGCTCCGACTCGGCGTCGCTGCGCTCCAGCATCCTCGAGCACAGCTACGTCAACGGTCGCCGCTACCACCGCTACCGCCACGGCCGCTACCCGATCCCCAACGACGAATCGGAGCAGAACCGCGAGGACATGCTGCACACCATGATGCTCGAGGCCACCGACGGCCGCCTGTTCTACGCCCCCATCGTCTCGCATCCCCAGAAGGTCATCGATCTTGGCACGGGCACCGGCCTGTGGGCTATAGAAAGTGCGCCGTCCTTTCCGCCCTCTCCGTCGACGGCCTTGGCAGGATTCGCTGACTGGGCGCAAACGCAGTGGGCGACAAGTATCCCAGCGCGGAGATCCTCGGCCTGGATCTGAGCCCGATACAGCCCGTCTGGGTGCCCCCCAACGTCAAGTAAACCCACCCACGCGTCCAATTGCTTCTTCTTCTTCTTCTTCTTCTTCTTCTTGCACCTGCGCTGACAAGCTGTGCGGGTTCATGGTGGACGACGTCGAGGCCGAATGGCTCAACGGCGACGAGTACGACTTTGTGCACCTGCGCAACATGATCCCCATCCTCAAGGATCCCGTCGCCCTGCTCAAGCAAGCCTACGAGTAAGCTTTTTGCGTCTACGCGTCGACGAGTCCAAGGGTTAAGCTGACAGGAGCACCGCGAAAAGCAACATGAAGCCCGGCGCGTGGGTCGAGCTGCAGGACGTCGACGGCGACGTGCACACCGACGATGACTCGGTCCCCGACGACTGGCCGCTCAAGCTCTTCACCCAGTACGTCATGGAGGCCTTTGCGCGCTTCGGCACCAACGCCCACGCCGCTGCCTTCGGGCGCCAGTACCTCGAGGAGGCCGGCTTCGTCAACATCCAGCACAACTTCGTCAAGCTGCCCTACGGCACGTGGCCCAAGGACAAGTGAGCGCACGAAAAACCCACCTCTCCCTCACGCAGAGTGTGTCGTTGGCTGACCACAGAGCGGGAACAGACTGATGCGCCTGGTCGGCATGTACTACCGCACGGCGTGCGAGGACTTCTTCCCCGCCGTCGGCGCCATCCACTTCCCCATGCTAGGCTGGGGCAAGGCCGAGATGGAAGTCTTCTTCGCGCAGTGCCGCCAGGCCATGCGCGACCCGCAGGTGCACGCCTACGGCAAGATGCATTTCTGGAGTGGGCAGAAGCCCCCCGCGGACTGAACTGGGGAAAACGTGCGTGGGCTGGTAGTCGGCCATGTAATCGGCTGCGAGGACGGGTTGTCAGCGCCGAGGTAATGGCTGAGAGAATGCTTCCATGGGAGATTTTACTTTTATGGAGGTTGGGCTGTGTTGTTGAAAATGGACCTCGTCTTTGTAGGTAGCAAGCGTGGCGCTGGGGGGCATCAATCAATATCATGGAAGGGACGGGCCAAGTCCATATTCCTTCATGTTAACTCCTTCATAACCCTTCACCTATTATGCACAATGCCTAGCAGAGCCTTTTGAACGCCTGGAATACTCGCTTCATCGCCTCCCTTTCTTCACCTTCTTACTTCTCTCTCCGTCCCCCTCATCCCCCATCCTCCTCTTCTTCCTCCCCTCCTCCAGCAGCTCCTTCATGCCTTCGGTTGCCTTGAACCTCGGATTCGACGGGTCAATCGCGAACTCGTGGTTCTCAAACACCGCCTTGAACCGGTCGTCCTCCAGGTCCATCTTGAACCCTTCCTGCAGGCCCTCCCTCGCCTCGTCACCCTGCTTCTTGCCCTTCTTGCCCTTGCCCTTTTTCCGCTTCTGCTTCTCTGCGCGTATAATCTCGTTCATGTTGAAGTGGTCCAGGTGTTCCGCCTGGTTCTCGTCGGCGTCTTCCGCCATGACCTTGGTGAGGTGCGCTTTTGCCGCGGCCGATTCGGCTTCGGCGGCTTCTCGTGCCTCGCGCTTCTTGCGGCGCTCTTCTTTCCGTACGGATGTCTTGGAGTTGGGCGCTGGGTCCTCAGTCGTGAAGAACGGATCGTCAAAACCGAGGTCGTCGTCGGCGCCTACAGTCTGCACGTCCTGTACATTGTCCTCTTCCTCTTCAATGTCCACACCTTCCCGCTTGGCCTTTGCCTTTTGTCGTTTCTTCTCTTTTCTCTCTCGCTCCTTTCGCTTGTACTTTTCTATTGTTGTCTCCTCCGCCTCGCCGTTCGCCTTGGCCTTGTTGTCCGATAAGGCTGGAGCGAATGTGATCTGCATGTCGCCCACCGCGCCATCTTTTGAGCCTTTGCTTGCTGACTCGTCTGTGAGTCCTAGCGCCTCCCTCATCTTTTTTCGCGCCAATTCCTTCTTGGACAATTTTGGCTGCTCTTCTTCCGCCTCAGCGGCATCCACAACCTCCTGTTCCTCCTGTTCATCCTCGCTGTCGCTGGCGAGGTAAGCTTTTAGGTCGTTCTCTTCGATGTCAGCCCGACTCCCGCTGAAAGCTCGGTTGATGGACTCTTTCCGCGCAACCTCCTCGGGGTGCAGATCCCATGTGAGCTTCACCTTGGAGCTCTGCAGCGCATTTGTGACAAACTCGATTGGCTTGTACGAGTCTGGCAGCTTCTCGCACTGGTCTCGAGGCTCATCGTCAAAGGTAAGATCGTCCGGCACAAACCGCAGGTCGAGAAAGTTGGAGGAAGACTGGTACTCTGTTCCGTCGGTAGCCTCGTAAATAGCCTGTGACGTCTTTATGTCGGAGCACACCACTATCGCGTAGAAATATCGGAGACGATCAACTTGATAGGCTCGGAGTGCGTCGCTGTCGAAATCCTGGTCGTCTCCCTCCTGCATCAGCTGCTTCTTGATCTTCTCATCGCCATCCTCGCCGTCGTCATCGTCGCTCTCGTCCGAGTCGTTGCGAGCTTCGTTCTTGAAAAGCTCTTTTGGTGGGCCTTCCAGCTCTTCCTGCTTCATCCGTTCCTTGCCAAATTCGCTGGGGTAGATGGAGATATTGACAATGTGACCACCACCTGAAGGCACAAAGCTCGAGAAGAGCGCCATCAGATCGGTTGATCGGATATGATCCCAGTCCAGATTTACAACAGCTATGCGTTTTGACACTTCCCCCGTCTGCACATCATTCTGCTCGTCCTGCAGCTTCTGGATGACACCCTTGGTTACGATACCAGCTCCGCCGTCCTCGTCATCCTCAGTTTCGGGATCTGATTCCGAGTCCTCGTCAGAAGAAGAGAAGCCACCGCCTCTTGCCGGATCGTACTTGTCCTCAGCAGCGCGAAGCTCTCTCTGCACCAATTCGTCGTCGTCAATCTCGTCGTCATCTTGCGCGTCTCCGTTCCGATTCTCGCCCGACTCGTCCTCCTTTTCCTCGTCCTCCGCTTGATACAGTCTCTGCAGAGCCTTCTTCTTCTTGTCGGATGAGATCTTGCGACCGTATCGGTCTACCTTTGCTGCTGTCGTGAACTCATCGTCCGTGAGCATGCGCGAGAAGCGCTTGTCGAGGGTTGTTTTGGTCTGCCTTCTCGACGGCAGTCGGAACCGAGGATCCGTCTCGAAACTGGAGAATCTCGCATCGGATATACGACCGGCAGAGGAGCTGCCGCTTTTCTTTGAGTTCTTCATATTGGCTTTGCGCTCACGTGGGCACGAGATTGTAAAGCATTGAATTCATGGAGGGGCAGAAAATCAATTTTTTGGCGGTGACAGTTTTCTGCCAAAGGCGGTCGCATAAGACCCCCATTGGTCTAACTGCCAAAGTAGTACTACCAATTTTAGTTGATTTGTCGTACTGGTACTCCATCCCGTATGATCTTTTCCCTGTCAATATTCTTTCTCACTCGTTGCTCTCCCAGTTTATAAAATTATTGCTCCTTGATAGTTAACATTGTCATAGTGCAAGAGGAGTTAAGTTTGAGTTATGTTGACAACAGGCTGCTGACCCTCGTATCGCTGATCGATTCGGCTTCAGAATATGCAATACAGATACTCGCCTGCCGATGCTATTCATGCCGTGGTTTCCATGCATCGGATAGTTTTCGTTTTTATATAGTCAGATCAAGGTCGCGGGCAGGAGTGTCTTTCAGGCCCCAACAAGTGCTTTATACGTGCTTTATGAGGTCTCGGTCTAGAACTCTGTTGGCTGGCAAATGTACCAAATCTCACAAGAGACTGCCTTATGCAGACTTCTGCATATCTCATCTGCTGCTCATCCAGGCTAGCATGAGATGTTTAGTAGTGAAGTCGTGAACGTGATCCCAGGGTGGGTTCGTAGTATGGGGCAAGCCGGGCGCGTTGACGATGCAGTGCTGGTAGCGTGGGGAGAGATGGACGGCAGCGGTGCTGTTGCATTAGTAAAAAAAAAAAATTAATAAAAAAAAAAAAAAAAAAAGTTCAAATATCGAACGAGATCAAAGATTGCAATATCAGTGTATGATACTGCATACGTAAAGCATGCACAGAGAGTCCCAATTCTCGAAGAGGCCTCATGCCCAAATCGTAGGGTAGTACGCATCAGATACCGAACGGAGTTGGGAATCGCTCCAACGCACGGCGCCGCTACCCCAGATTACCGCAGGCACGTGATTTCGCAATTTACCAGGGTGTCATTTCTCGAGCATCGCGACACGTAAAGCTACTAGCCCGGCCAAGATCGGTCCAGCATGTCTTGAAGAGGTCAGTGACACCGCATTGACATGATTTGAGCTCCACCGGCTGACGGTTCTTCTCTTTCGTCTCCCGCCGTCATGCTCTTCCTTCTATCGTTGCTGGCCGTGGCCGCAACCACCAGCGCGGCCATCCACCAAGATGCGCTTCCCTCGTACCACTACGGTGCACCGCTCCATGTTGAATGCATGAACCGCAGCTCGTGCGTACCCAATCCGTGGTGACATCCTGTGATTGGGTCGTTTTTGCTAATTGTGTAAATAGAGAAACGGGCGAGCATGTGGAAAACGCACAGCACGAAATCGAATGGATCCCCTTCCCCGTATGCGAAGAAACGGGCAAGTCCCTCGAGTTCAACTACGGGATTGAAGGCGAAATCAACTGCACCATTCCCTTCGTCAGCGACCCTTTCTTTCACCTCCTCGAGTTCTACATCCACAGCGACGCTCCGCTCTCGTGCCGAATCCCATCCCGTCCTGCTCCCCACATCGAGATTGTCGGCGAGAAGCTGCCCGAGCAGGAGTACATCCCACTAGTCTTCGCGCTCGCCGGCACGCTACAGCTCAGCCATATGCATATCAGCACGCACCTCAACGTCCTGCTCCACAGCATACCGAAACATCACACACGCCCCCATGACAGCGGAGTGCTCGACTCGGGCATTGCGTACAGCACGAGCCCGCTGAGCCATATGGAAGGCTCACACACGCAGAAGCTGGTCATCGGCGACCCGCTGCCGCTGAGCTTCTCTGTGCGCTGGTTTCCGACGCCGGCGCTGCCCAAGACGGAGGGCAAGGTCGAGTGGCAGGGACTGGGCGGGCATGTCTACGCCAGCACCGTCTTTTACTGTCTGGTGTCGTTCATCGCGGGACTGCTCATCTCGGGCATGTATATCTTGGGCGTAGTGATGCCTAAGAGGCTGAAGGGGCGGGCTATGGGTGGTGCCACGCCACTGGGCTACGGACTGAACGGGGGCGGCGTCGGGAACGGCTGGGGGTACTCCAAGCGAATAGACTAGGCGGGCACAAGCCATCATTTCATCATGCTTTTGGACTTTTTACAACAGTCAATGGAGTTCAGTGGGAAAAGCCTAGGAGTTGCAAGCCAGCCAAGTGCTTGGTCATATTTGGATTCATATCATGTTGTACACTACTTGACAAAGTTTTTTTTGAAACCTCCATCCAGTCTATTGGATCTTGGCTTTCTCGTCTCCGCCTTGCACACGTGGTAGTAATCTTAAATACATGTCGACGGCCATAAGGGTGGCTGCGTAGGTCCAGTTAGCTCTACTAGGGACAAAAAAAAGTTGCGCACACGACTTACGAACGATGGAGAACGGCAGATAGGTACCGTAAAGCAGCGAGGGCTTATGCTTCTCACTGAGCACGTCGGGTCCCATGTGCCACACCTCAGCGCAGCAAGCAGCGGCGC
Organism: Stachybotrys chlorohalonatus IBT 40285; assembly: GCA_000732775.1. Taxonomy (NCBI): domain Eukaryota; kingdom Fungi; phylum Ascomycota; class Sordariomycetes; order Hypocreales; family Stachybotryaceae; genus Stachybotrys; species Stachybotrys chlorohalonatus. Next base: position 6,527 of record KL660820.1, read on the forward strand.
CCATGGCCGTCACGCAGCCAAAAGCTAGACCGGCAAGCTCGGTCGGCCCGGCGGTAGGCTTCGTCGAAGCCAGCTGATAGACAAGGTACGCTGCAAGCGGGAATTGCACCAGGCCCTCGATGTAGAGGAAGATCTGGAACCAAGGGTCGTGCGACTCCTGGGCAAAGAAGGGGTCGCCGGACGAGGCGACGTACGTCTGGCGGAGGGCAACGAGGAAATGCAGTGGTGCCGACGGGGCTTCCCAGAGCGATTTTGGGTAGAAGGCGACCAGGTCCAAGGCTGGAATAATGGTATTTAGCTTTGAGCATCCGGCAGAAATCACAATCGGAGCTCAGGGACGGATACAACTTACCGATCATGCCAAAGAGCTGGGTGCTTATGATGAACAGGTAAAGCCAGTCACGCCATGGCTTCTGAGAGGACATTGTGGCCGAACAGTGGTGGGGAAGAATTGAATTGTTCTCATATGGCTACCGCCTTGCGATCCAACGCCTGGTCGATGCTTGATATGTGTAGAAGCTTGGAGGTGCACGATGCAGGTGCTAAGCTTGACTGGCAAATATCAGGGCGGTTCGCCAAGACCAACTCTAGGGTAAGCGTCAGCACGCTCGAACAGAACCACATCCCACTCCAATACCTGATGGGACTTCCTAACAATCATCCTAAGGGGAATATATTGACACTTCACATTTAACTAAATGTTTATTCTTCTTGTTTATTGACATTTCGTTCATACTATGGAACAACATCGAAGAGGTGGTGAAACGTGAGCCTGACTTTGAAGAGGCTCACATAAAAAGCGCTACTTTTCAAGCTGCTGGTCTGCTCCTGATCTTGATTCATTTCTCATTGTTTATTGATTGACTGGAGAAATCATGTTGTGCTGGGCTTTAATCTGAGCAGTTGGAGGCCGGGGACTTTCCGTCAAGAAAGACTAGGTAAAGTTACATACCGGTACCTCCTTCAATGCAAGACTATTTTAATGGAAGGCTGCGCTTATGTAGAAGCTCGACTGAAATGAAAACCATTCAATGTACTCTTCATCCCGGATAGCTGTATACTTGTATATTCTCTCAAAAAGACCAAGTGGCAGCGAATCCTAAGGTATCGTTATGCTTGAAATCACGATGAGCCAATAGCACCACCGTGTAATAGGATGATATATCTTCTACAATGAGGATAGCAGTCATATGCATTATTCTCCGCAGACTTGGCTGAGCTATATTTAAAAAATCTCAGTAACCCACACTTGTCCTAACATTCTATTGCTTTGCTTGACAGGATGTTTTCGTGACAGTATCTTGCTGGACTCCCATTGTAGCTGCTCGGGAGTGATACCTCATCAATCTAGTAAAGCCTCGATTTACAACGGGGCAAATCGCATAAGGCTCCTTCAACACCAAAGCCGACTAACAGCTGCCCATGCTAACAAGAAAAGATCTGAAGGGATGCTGTTAGAATTAAGAGTCACAGCATTACACTCGTACTTTCTGATCATATGACACAAGTTACCCTCGAATTTTAATGGAAGACGTTTGCCAAGTTGATTCTCTCACTGTGATCCCTCCTGTTTTCAAAAGAATAGGGCCACATCAAAGCCGAAATTGTGACAGCCTCTTGGCCTACGGGTCCTGCCATGTTGTATCTATCCAGTGTGCTGGTTTCGAATTTCACAAATATAATCGCAATCAGATTGAACAAGGAGACTTCCTGCTACCAACTGTAAAATCAAATTATCTTTCCTCGAATCAATGACCTAGGATTCACTAATCAGTGCTCAAGGCGTAGTATCGAAATCTGCGGCCCGATATGGTGATCTTATGTTCCACCTCTAATTGACAGGATCCGCCTTCCAGCGTCTTTGACTCAACTCTTGAGATCATATGTGCTGGTTTTAGGCGTCGCTCCATGCTAGCTCATTGCACAGGCCCGGTGCGGCTCTGCCGACCACCGAAAACATCCGCGGTATATCCCGTCTCCGCATCGAAGTCACTTTCACATCTCCACTTCGATCCGGCAGATGATTGTTGAGCAAGCGTGGGACACGCAAACTCATCTCTTCCTGTAAACCACCCTCTACCATATCAGCAGCTCAAAGACGCAATAAATACCTCGTCTCATTACTGCAGGAGGGATTTCTAACCTTCACGCCTTATAATGTCTCCTACTGCCATGGTCGACAAGAAGACGTACAACATCGCCTCAATCCCAGCCGACGGCATCGGACCCGAAGTGATATCCGCCGGCATTGACGTATTGAACGCCCTGGGCGACCAGCTGCAGACCTTTGGCTTCAAATTCACGAATTACGATTGGAGTTCTGAAACGTACAAAAAGACTGGCAAATACATTCCAGATAATGGGCTAGAACAGCTTAAGAAACACGATGCCATCTTCTTTGGCGCCGTGGGAGCACCTGGTAAACACTTTCCCATTGAATTCTCAGTTTGAAGTCGATTGTAATGAATGGTCAGATGTACCTGATCACATCTCACTATGGGGCCTACGATTGGCCATCTGTCAGCCCTTCCAGCAATACGCCAACGTCCGCCCTACTAGGATTCTCAAAGGCACCCAGTCCCCCCTGCGTAACTGCAAATCCGGTGACCTTGATTGGATTATAATCCGTGAGAATAGTGAAGGCGAATACGCTGGACATGGGGGCCGCTCGCACCTTGGCCAGCCGTGGGAGACGGCCACGGAGGTGTCCATCTTCACCCGCCATGGCATCACCCGGCTCATGCGGTTTGCCTTCGAGATGGCGCAGAAACGACCTCGCAAGCGCCTCACTGTCGTGACCAAAAGCAACGCTCAGCGGAATGGCATGGTTCTATGGGACGAGGTTGCGAGCGATGTGGCCAAGGGCTTCCCAGATGTCACAGTGGATAAGATGCTAGTAGATGCTATGACTGTGCGTATGACGTTGAAGCCTGAGAGTCTGGACACCATTGTGGCCACCAACCTTGTAGGTCCATGAAACTCATTGCCTCGGTTTGTACTGAACGAAGAGCAGCATGCCGACATCCTGTCCGACCTGGCCGCCGCCCTCGCCGGCTCCATAGGCATCGCGCCAACCAGCAACCTCGACCCAACGCGTGAGTACCCGTCCATGTTCGAGCCCATCCACGGCTCTGCCTTCGACATCACCGGCAAAGGCGTCGCAAACCCGGTGGCCACTTTTTGGACTGCTGCTGAGATGTTGGCGTGGCTCGGCGAGGAAGATGCCTCTATCAAGCTTATGCAGGCTGTGGAAAGTGTCTGCGAGGCTGGGATTCTTTCCGCTGACCTCGGCGGCAAGGCCACTACAAAGGAGGTAACGGCTGCGGTTGTAAGGGAGATTCAGAAATTCACTGTTAAGTCAGCGTAGTAGAATCGGCTTTTTCAAAGAGAAATGCGAACTTTCAGCGCAAAATCTTCTCTAGTATGCCATGACAGATCAGGATGTTTTTGCGACGTGTGCAATCTTGATCAGCGCAAACCATTCTCTTGCCATATTATTAACTAATCTAGGTATATATATATATTCTAAGTCCCTTGCCTTTTATTTGCTCTATTATATCTATTCTATAAACCTGTCAATCGCCCTTTATGCATGTGTCATATCGTTAAACATTACTTGCCATCTCCTTCTCCTCACTCCCTTCCGCATGACTCACGTCAGCAGCCTGTTTCTGCTTAAGCATCTGACAAAAGGCACTTCTCTCCCTAATAGCATCCCCATAGTAGATAAAAAACAACGGCACAAACGTCATGGCTAGGCTGACAAGCGCAAGAAAGCTGCTCGCCCATCCGACACCCCAGGTGTGGTACATAGGGGTCGTTGCCAATGGTAGGACTGCGCCAAAAATACTCCGGCTGCACGAAGACGCAGACATGGCTGATGCGGAGAAGATGCTGTACGCATCGCCGAGGTAGTTCAGGAGGCCGATGAATAAGAAGAGGTTGCCCATTCCTAGCGGGACGCCGGCTAGGAAGGGTACAACCCAGTGAATATCGCTCCTTGCGGTCCAGCCGAGCCAAAGAAGCCCAACGACGAACAACGGGCCGCCGACGCATGCGATGGGTAGGCGGCGCATCTCTTCATTGCGTGTCCACGGTTTATTTGCGCGGCGTTCGCGTTCTAGGAAGTTGTCGTAGAGGATGAAGACTCCAAGACCGAGGATGGAGCCTGCCCCAACAGGCAGGAACATCAGGCCCGTGATCTCAGGAGACATTCCGTAGATGCCTCTGAAGACGATGGGATATGCCTGGAAGAACATGTAGAAGATGGCATAGGCCATGGCAAGATATAGGCAAACCGCCGTGACAATCATCTCCGTGAACAGCATCTTCAGGGGCCGAGCAAGAATGACGGTTACGAGATGATGCAAGCCCTTGTTCTCCAGTTCTATGGGTGCATAGATACGTACATCGCCCTTTGCCGTTTTTCTTGCAGTCTCCCGTAGTCGGGCTGCCCTTTGAGCCAGGATGATGGGGCCGTACGTCTCCGGCAAGAAGACCAAAAAGCCCCAGGTGATGCCCACAATGATAAGAGCCGCCCAGAAGGCCCAACGCCAAGAGGCTTCGGCAACGAAGCCAGCTAATATAGGTGAAACCAGGGGACCGCAAACTGCAGTGGTAATGAAGTAAGAAATAGCACGTCCCCGAGTCTTGGGTTCACCGTAGATATCAGCAAAGATGCCGCCCACAATGGCAATAGGCGCACTGCCAAAGATACCGCCCAGGAACCTGAAAATGAGCAGACTAACCCAGTCAGGGGACAGGGCACATCCTACGACGGAGACGGTGTATCCGCCAAAGGTAAGAAGTATGATGTATCTGCGACCGTACCATTCAGAGAGTGGACCGAACAGCAGGGGGCCAAAGACATATCCAACGAGGAATATAGATATGGGGAGGACCCTTTCGGGGTTAGAGTCGTCTGTTGACACGCCGAAGTCGTATGCAATGTGCGGAATGGCATTGGACGGCAGTGATGAGCCAAGAGTGCTGTTTAGGACGGTAAGGAGGATCGTGGCGACAATGAATCGCTTCTTGTTCTGTGCGCGGTATCACGTTAGAATATCGTTCTACTTTTGAGAATATTTGACATACGTTGGACCAGTTGTAGGGACACTCTGGGTCATCGTCCTTGAAAGTGACGGTGGTGACATGCTCAGCGTTGTCATCCGAGCTGTAGGGAGTGTCTTGGTTTTCGAGGACCGAAAGATTGCCTACGGCTTGGTTTACGACCATGGCAACTCCTCTCTGCTGTGATATATGCAACGAGTCAAAATTAAAAATGCAAATCAAGATGTTGGAAGAGGCTCAAATAAACTGGAATGAAAAATGAAATCAAGCGATAGAGTAACCGTCTATAAAAACCATAACAGAGTTAAGTCCATGATATTCCATCACCACCCACAGAAATCAAGGCCAAAATCATTATCAGGACTCCCTCGCCTACCCACAAAAACTCCATAAAATCTTCCATATCCTGTGCACTGAGAGGAAATTTTCACACCACACGATAACTTCATCTCTGTCCATGACACAGCTCGCCTGTGGAAGCCGCGTGTAGCCGGGCTCGGCTTAAGCCGCCCATGCAGCGTTCCTGATAAGAGGCCCAACGGCTGGGACCAAAAATGGAAGCAGCAGCGAGCGTGATTGGCCCGGACCGAATTTCTGAAATTTCGCTGGGCCCAGTGTAAGCCGTGGTGGATATAGCGGACGGGCCTCTGCGGGAACTCAAGTCTTAGGGGGCGTTTGTGCGTTGACGTATTCATCAAAACCGGGCTCTTGCCCCTGCATGGAGTGAAGAGAATGGAAGAAAGAATATTTTTTTGAGTGGACCAAAGGCTTACGAGGTCCACCAGAAATTTCGAGTTCGACGGCAACACACCGACAAAAGCCGGGCTCGTGGTGGCTTTGCCCCTTGCCCTTGCACGTCACCGTGGGCCACGTTTTCCTTCATTCACATGTGATTTGGTCCGTGGATCTTGGATCATCAAGAGATCTCGGCTTTGGCTGAGGCGTCCGTACTTACGAAGATGATGGTGTTTGGTCTTGAGCCGCTCTCACTTATCCATCATGTTGCGGTCCACTACTGGTTGTTGTTGGTGTTGATGGCATGCGCAAAAGATGACGAGTTTTCTCAAGGAATGACGATGATTCGGTATAGATGTTAATATTGTGTGTTTTAAAATGGTACAAAGCCTATTTAGAAGAATAATGCGGTGCGAGATGTTGCTGTCCGGCTGCCTCCTCCAGCCTCCCCATTCCACGGCCTCCAACATGCATAAAGCCATAATCAGTGGATACAAGATTGACCAGAAGCCACGCATAGAAGGGACTCGTCCAGGAACGTGAATTTATCCGTGTCGTGGTGGGACAGACGCCAGCATCTCAATGCCGCTCTTTTAGTTGGAAATACCTCCCCCCCCCGGGCCGCCAAGCCGATAGGGGGGGGGGATTTCCTTGATGCCCGCCGTGATTGTCCTGGGCGGGCGAAACGTGGACCCTCGGCCGAGGGCTGTGTTGAACAGATCATTGGGTGGCAGGCCGAGAAAATTAATACCGCTTTTTCGTAGCGGAAACGTATGGTTCGTAGGTATATTGATATCCGAGAATGTCGTTGAAGTGGGTGTGTGTGTGCATATGTGTATGTCTTTGACGCTGGTTGTTGGTGTCGAGGGCGTGTGGAGAAGTTGTTGAGAGCCGGCAGGCATAGAGCCAAGCGATAGAAACTGCGAAAAGAACAAATTCAGAGCAGAAACGCTTGTACAAAGGGAAGCTAATGAAAAGGAGTGTACATGGCCAAGCATGAGCCGCGAGGTTCCCCCTTCGGGGGCCTGGTATGCGGCTTGCTCCTCTCCCCCAACGCCATCCTCACAACCGGACCATCGCCAGTCTTTATACTCCGAACCTATAGTAGAACTTGTTTGCCCCAGTAGCTCCTTCACCGGGCCGCAGCCGCTGACGCTGCTGTCGCAACTGTTCCTGTCTTGCCATTGGTCAATGGCGTGCTTCAGTGAGGCGGGCTAAAGCGAGGCTGTCGACATGCACGTTGCTTTACGGTGAGATTGGCCACCCACCCGGCGATCGTCACAAAGTCCATTGACATTGGCGCCTGCAGACTTCCAACACATTTGTAATGCTTACGGAAATCTTGCAGTAATGTCAGCGCTGTCGTCCAAGATGCATTTGCACCAAAGCCCAGCAGCGCTGGTTCTCTCCAGAGCCTTGTGTCCAGCCGCATCCAACCCCCAACTTCTTACCGCAAGTAAGGCGAACAATCACAAGGCTTTGGGCCGTCCTTTGGGCCGGAAGCCGAAGGACCTCTTCTCAATCCTGCTCATTCTGTGCCACCATCATATGTGATATAATACTTTGCACATACGCGCATATGCCCCAATCCTGGCTTGTACAATTAAAAACAGAATAATGCCTTAAAACGTCCCATGCGGCGCCGCCTCGACCAGCCCTTTTTACCCTACTTTGCGTAGAAAAACACCCAATCAAAACATCCCTGTGCCTCAGTTGAACCGCAGGCTACCCGTTGGCGCTCGCTCTACCAGCCCAGCAACCTCACGTCGCAGCGTCTTCAGTACTCGCCTGATATCAGCGAGATCCGCGCCACCAGGGTTGTTGCCGTACCCTGGCGGAGGTAAGGCGGCCTCGCAACGGCCCAGGAGTTCAGCTACAGCTGGTCCAACTGCGCTTGCCTTGCCGCCGGCGCCACCTCGTCGGCGCACCTCGGCCACCCATTCGTTCACGACATATACGATGAGCTCGATGATCCGGTTGAGTGCAGAGCCACTGAATCCGTAGTCCTGGGTGTCGAAAATGTCCTCGAGAATGCGCACAATCATGTCGTGAGATACCCCGAGGTTCAGGAACAGCTGCACCGGCCACGTAGATTCCGCGCCAATGCTGGAATCTTGCTTAAAGGTGACAGAGTAGCGACAAACCTCCGGCAGCAGGGTCTGGATAGGGAAGACGAAGCTGTCCAGAGAAGTCCTGTGGGCGATGTTTTGGATCTTGCTTGCCACGGCTTCGTATGGCTGGATCGGCGCCTCTCCGTCTGTTTCGGCACTTACCTCGTTTGCTAGGGCTTCGTCATGCGTCTGTCTGATGAGGTTGCCCCAGGTGCCCGAGATGGTCGTAGGGTTTCGGAAGTCGGCGGTGTGGTAAATCAGAAGACAGAGATCATAGTAGCCTGCCTGATCGGCATAGTCGTTGAAGAGCTTTTCTTAGGTTAGTTTTACGTGGTTCCCTCATGATTTTAGCAATACGTACGTCGGAAAGATCCTGGATTTGGCCATCGAGGGTCTTTTGGATCTCTGCCAGCCTTGAGGGATCAATGCGAGGGTCGACCTGCAGTCGCTCCAATAAGTCATCTTGTAGATGAGCGATTTCGAGTAGCTCGGTGGCTTCGTGACTTAGCATTTGCTGCTGCTGCCGGCTTACGCCCACGGTGGAAACACTGGCATTGGCTTTCGCAAGACTAAGAAGCTTGATACGATCTTTGATGCTGATAGGGAAGTCGGAGTTTGCAAGCTGCGCCTGCACCTCGGCGGCGTCGAAGAATCGGCTTCGCATGGTATAGAATCGACAGAGCAGATCGGCATGCTCCACGTTGGTGCTGGCGAGACGCTGGAGGAAAGTGATGACATGAGGAGAGTCGATGGCCAGGATCCTGTCCGTCCAACCTCGCTGGATGTACCATTCGTAGAGATCAAAGTGAAACACTTCGTCGTCGGATCCATTCACAACGTCGTAGGCTTCCACTCGCTTTGTCGCAATAAGAGTCAGCTTGCCGCCGATTGATTCCGGTTCGGTGCTCGAGGCTGCATCTAGATGGGCAAGCACATCGTGAATCATGTCGTAGCATCGCTTTCGGTTGTTGAAGGCCTCGGCTCTGGGATCACCTGCTGGCTTTCGCGAGTTGATCCAAGAAAGCGCCGTGTTGCCGCGGTCCTTCTCACGAGCAACGACCAGACACAGCTGAATCGCTCCAGCGTAGTACCGCAGATCAACATACTGGGTGACAGCACTGTGCAGATTCGCAAATGTCAGGCTGCCGGCCACCTTCTCGAACAGTCGCAGGCTCTCGTGTAACAAGCTTCGAGAAAGATTGGTGTTGGGAGGCTGCTCGGAAGCCCGCTTCAGCTGCTCTTGTGCCTTGAAGATAACAACGTCATCTGGGCTGCAGAAACTGCCACAGCGTCTACGTAGGGCATCGGCAACTGTCTCAACATTCGTGCCGCTTTCAATATTGCGGTTCACGATGGCTTTGACCAGCACCTTGGCAAGATCCCTGCCGTCGGCCTGCGAAAAGAGCTTCTCGTACGTCAATTCCTTCAACTGCTGCCGTGTCGCATCGTCCAACTTAACGTAGATGTCAGCCACGCGCTCGTCGAAAAGCATGAGCACAAAAGATATTCCTTCTGAGATGTTCTCCATCAGCTTCTGCAAGGCATGCAGTGCTTGATGTTCAGCCTGAAGAGCCACCTCTTCCTGTCGACTCGTGACTCGCTGCAGGTCGGAAGGCCCAGACAAGCCCTGAATAAGACCTCGGTTGGTGTCCAAGAACCTTCTCAACCTTTCGAGGTTCTCCTGAACGGCACTGAGCTTACCAACAGGGACGGCAGAATCAATAGTAAGGCCTCCGATGGGTGACACGCCAGACTTAATCACAGGGACCTTCCACAGCTTGCGGACTAGTCGTGCCAAGTACATGGCTAAGGCGTCATGTCGGGACGAAAGCTTGACGGAGTCGGTCATCAAGGCTCTTCCATCCGTCTCGGCAACGGTCGGCTGACCTCCAAAGTCGACAAACACCGCCCTTGCCCGGTCCTCTGTCGCCTGATCGATGGCTCGCGCCATTCCTGGGATTGAATCGCCTCCATGGCCACAAGCCACCGCCAGAGCAGTGCATACAGTTTCGACCCTGCCGTATAGTTGGATCATGCGCCGGCACAACTGGTCATACCCTTCGTCTCCAGCCGCAGCCCTAATGGTGGATGCGAAGACGTCTACAAGCCTGCGCCGGCGAATGATGTGGACTCCGGTATTGGTGAGGACAGCAAACTCGCTGGAGGGCTCGTCGAATTGGACAGCCAACTCATTACCGAAGCCTGTTGGCTGGGGTGCTGCAGAGAAAGGTTTGGTAACCAGACCCACGGCCTCCGCACGGCTACCCAAGTCGATCCATGTCGCGTTTTCAAAGTACTTGTGTGGTGCGGTCAAGGAGACTTGGGAGTTTTGCTTGATGCGTCCGGTTTCCGGTCCCGCCACGAACAGGGCGTCATTATTGGCATCCTTACCCACGAAGTCCAAGAAGTAACCTGGAGGGAAGCGGGCGCCCTGCCTGCTGACCTGCAGAGTGGCCGAGTCAAGCTCAACTATAGCATCACCCTCTGACCTTCGTGGGTTTTCGCTTGGAGGGAACTTGACAAGCTGAACTTGCATGCTCTGCGGCGCAGCCATGCTCGTCTTGGAGTTGTACAGGTATGAGGCAGCGCTAGTAGCGCTGAAGAAGAGACGGCAGCCCGAGTTGGTCATGGCCATCAGATGCAACTTGGACGCCTCTTCCTTTGCAATGGGGCTGATTGAGATGATACTCATGCGGTTATCCAAAAGTGGTGACTGGGACATCATGTGCGCGATGTCACGCAGACAATGCTCCTTTTCCTTCTCGATGACCTTGCTTAACCTGTCAGGGCTTTCCATGTAGTAGGTGCGGATTGTTGATTTGCTCGATAGTGTATACACCAACTTCCTCGAATCATCGATGACAATGTCGACCAGGTGCTCTGGAGCCTTCTGAGACCAGAAGCCCGCCTGCAATGTCACGACCGAGGACCACCCGGGGTTTGTATGGTTGATCTTGCCGCACCGGTTCGAGAACCACTTCTCCTCCGACTGATAGTATAGCTCGTGAATGTCGACATCAGTGCTTCCTCCAAAGAAGATTCGACCATCGGCAGATCCAGAGATTACACGAACGTCGGTGCCTCTCAACGGCAATGTCATCTTGGTTTGATACAAGGATACGGACTTGGTGCCTGCTGGCGTGTTGGTGGCAGACACGCCCAGCAGGATCATGTCGGAAGATGTCGCCACGGCCAAGATGTGTGTGATTGTATTGACAAAAATACCGGGTTTGGGGGGGACAAGTGCGACGGCGTGGATGGTGTGAGGCTGATCTTCGAATCCAATGAGCTCCGACTCGGGTCGCGTGTAGTCCCAGAGGAACAAAGAATTGTCAATCACTACCCATGCGTGATTGATTTCGGCAAATAGCCCCATAAGTGTCTGCAGTTCTCCAGCGTTGTAGTGATCGAAAACCTGGTTCGGGATCGGGTACATCTGCGTTTTGTGGAAAGGCGCCCAAGCGGTGTCGGTACCGTGGATGTCATACTCGGCCGAAGCACCTCCTGTCAATCGTCAGCACACAAATCCCAGCAGCACAGCAGGCTAATCTCTTACGACCGCAGTAAGTGTCCAGGCCTGGGAAGCCCTCATCTATCTGTAGAAAGGTGTTGATGGCCTTGGCCGCCTTCACGACAGGCGGGAGGTTCTCGGCAGCCGTGGCGGGAAGAGGGTTTTGTATAGTCAAGCTCGAAGTAGCAGGTTTGGGCGCGCTCGCTGGAACAGCAGGATTGGGCACAGCGGCTGGAGTCGTTCCTGCGGAGCTCTGAGTGGCCGCGACGGCATTTTGCTGGCTAGCTTCAGGAAACAGAGCTCGTCGCAATGGATCCGGGCCAGACATGAACCGGGACGAGACGGCAGGCGTGTTGAGAAACGCGCCCGGGACAGGCCGCAGTGGCGTGGTCTGGGGATACGACATTGTGGGCAACAAGTCGACCCTTGCCGGAGCTGTGGTGGCTTCTCGCCAATCCTCTGTTGAAACCCGCGGTCGTCGTCTGGTGTCGTGGGCGAGCTGTCACGCCCGTCAGCGTCGCGGGTGAAGAAGCTTCGCGTCGCGTGCTTCGAGCTCTCTCGTGATGCGTCGGCTCGAGTGCGGCGCCGTGGGGAAGAGTTGGTGTAAGTAACGGCTGTTGGGCAACAAACAACAATAATTTGTACGTGATCCTGGAGCTCTGGGGGTTGGGCCAATTTGGAGTTTTCGCGATTGAGTTCACGCGCTAAGCCTATTCTGGCCCTACAGAAGTTCTTGGCCCAAACAGCTCCTATCACTCGGACATGATCACTCCAGGCTCCTACGTCGAGCTAATTACTGAGGCAACATCCTGGCATTGAAGCAGCGCCAAGCACAAAGTCACAGTGTGACAGAACAGTGGCTGTATACCTACTTCATACACAGCTGGCTCTAGTTGGGTTATGGCATCATATATCCTTCCATGTCTTCATATCCCTTTGTTCCCTTAGTTTTCTTTGTTCGTGACCCGAGCCAACACTACCTCTAGACAACATCTCCTATGAATCACATTTCCAACACATTGGTTTGCAGTAACTTCCAAGACTAGGCGATGTCTATGCCTTCTTTGCATCTCGCTCCCGCTTACGAAGAGCTCTCTTGCGGATATCGATGTGCATGCGCTTGTTAATGCCAATGACGATTGGGCTGGTAACTCCAGGAATTTGTTCCACGGCCCAAATCATGAAGGCATGGGGCCACCACGGCACGTACGTGCTGGACGCATTGACGAAGCTTCCCAGACCAATCTTGCCCAGAGCAACGCGGACAAAGTTCTTGGCGCTTGGAATGTTGAGGCTTGGGCGGCGGATCTTGCTCATCGCAGTGGTGACAAGATGGCTCAAGACGAGGTAGCAGTCGACGTTGTAGTCCGACAGCTCGGCAGCCAATGCGCTGTTCCAGTGCAGGAGGAAGCTCTTGCTTCCTCCGTACGTGGCCAGAAGAGGCGTAGGCGCCCAGCCAGCGGTAGATCCCATGGTCAGAATGAGCCCACGCTTGCGCTCCTGCAAGATTGGGGCAATCACCTGGGTAGTCTTCAGCGTTCCAATGCAATTGACCTTGATTATTCCCTCGAGCTCTTCCGTTGGGGTCTCGAGGAACGGCACTGGCATGTCGTGACTTCGGCCAACGTTGTTGAGCAGGATGGCAACGTCCAGGCCTCGGACGAGCTCCCGCAGCCTCTCGTAATCAGCGTCGTTGTTCTCGTTGAAGTCCATTGCCAGAGTCTTGACCTGGACACCTTTTCCGGCGTTTTTCTCCTCGATCTCTGCAGCAAGAGAAACGAGCTTCGAATGCGTTCGGGAGACGAGAACGAGGTTGAATCGCTTGGCGGCGAGCTGGAAGGCGAACTCCTTGCCTAAACCGTCCGAAGCGCCGGTAATGACGACCCAAGAGCCCGGCTTGCCATACTTGGACAGCTGTGCACGCTTTATCAGATATTGCGCATCCAATAACCAAGTAATCTGCAAGAACTTACGCTGGTACCGCTCAGCACAAACGCGCTGAGGACGAGCTGGAGATAGCTGTAGAGCTTGGATCCTAGAAATAGAGCTCCCACAGCTGCAAGGCCCAAGAAAACGGGCTGCGGAACCCGCTCCAGGAAATTCGAGACAGCACTCATGGCTGCAGTGTTTCAATGTCCGAGGACAACAGAAGGTGGATGTTCTGCAGAGTGCGAGATGTAAATACTTACAGCAGGATGGGCAATGTCAGGGGTATTCAGAAAGGCTGCCCAAATCCCAAAACCCTGCCATGCATGCAAGCAGCAACCCCCACCAATTCTCGGTAACTGTTGGGGAAGCGGCCCACTTCAAGCTGCTGACGCTGAAATGAATTTGGGTGAACGTTGGATTCTGCTGGCCAGCACGTGAAAGCACAACCACTTGCGTTCCACTGAAGCATCAGTCGCGACGCGTCAATCGGTCCACGATGGACTCTCTGACGTCTCTTCTTCCCCCTGCCAAGGGCATCTTGCCCTACTACATGATTATTGTAAGCTCCAGCCAAGGCGTACCTCCACGATCCATCACGCAGCTAACCAAGAACCTAGATCTCTCTTACGTCCATCGGAAACTCTCTCCAGACTTACTTGACGCTGCATTTTACCCGTCGCGTCTACAACGGCCGTTTCGTGCCAAACACGAGGCTTCCGCCAGCTTCCGCGGCCTACAACCCCGAAGACGCCACCGACAAGCTCGTCCCAGCGCAGTCCAACCCCAAGGCCACCGACCAGCTGACCCCTCTAGCCGGACGCCTTTTCGGCACATGGACCCTCATCACATGCATCGTACGGTGCTACGCGGCCTACAATCTTCACATTGGTCCCATTTACGACCTTGCTATCTGGACGTACGTGGTGGCGCTGTCGCACTTTGCCAGCGAGCTGTTCATCTATAAGAGCATGACCTTTGGACTGCCCCAAATGTTCCCCTTCACACTGGCAACTTGTGCCTTGATCTGGATGCCTCTGGTCCGCAGCAGCTATGTAGAGATTAATTAGAGGAAGAGCGACGCTGCCTGTACAGTAGTATCCTTGGAAGCCAACCAGTCTTCTCCTTCCAGCTATATGTGTCTTTAGGAAGATTTTGGCATCGATTAACTGCTGACGGTTCACTGCAACTTGTTTCTGTACAGTTCTCCGTCGCATTGGCGAAGGCGAAGGGCGGCTTGTTCGGGGGTAATGTCTCTTTGTGGCTCGGCCATCAACTCGTAGCCTACAAGAAACTTGCGCACAGTGGCTGATCGCAGAAGTGGGGGATAGAAATGCATGTGCAGGTATGAGTTCTCGATCTCCTCTTCTGTGCCGCTCAATGGTGCCTGGTGGATGCCCGAGCTGTAAGGAAAACTGCACTCGAAAAGGTTATCATATCTCCTTGTGACCTCTTGGATGGCGTCTGCAAAGTGCTGGCGTTCCTCGTCACTAAAGTCCAGCAGAGATCGGATATGTCTTTTGGGGATTATGATGACTTCGAATGGCCAAATAGCCCACCACGGGCATACAACGACAAAGGACTCGTTTTGCCAAACAATTCGTTCTTCCTTGGCCAGCTCGAGCTTGACGTAGTCGGCCAGCAGGTGACGACCGCCATGTTGGGCCCGATACTTGGTCATTTGAACGAGTTCCTTGCCCGGTTCCTCGGGCATCGTCGAGGTTGTCCAGATCTGGCAGTGCGGATGCGGGTTGGAGCAGCCCATGGCGGCACCCTTGTTCTCAAAAATTTGCATGTATCGATACTCATCCTTGGGCACGGGAACGGCGTCCTTGGCGACAGAAATGCTCAGGTTCGCGGCCAAGGTGGCAAGGGGGCTTGCGGCAGACAAGTGGTTGGCATAGACCCGGGTCCAACTCTCGACAATAGGGAGGGTCTCCTTGCCGGGCATGTCGGCCAGAGTCAGGTGGTGTTTGGCGGAGAAAGTCATGACATAGCATACACCCTTGACGGCTTGCACTCGCAGCAACAATGATTCAACATCTGGCATGCGGTTAGTCTGATATGCAGGTCGAAATGAGTTGAGAGAATACCATCAGTGGAATCCTGTTCATAGTCGGGCTGTTGCTCTTTTACTGCACTGTAATCGTTGACAAACACAAAGGTCTTGTCATACTGAGGGTTGTTGCCTCCAGCAGCCCGCGGGTTGCCTGGACAGAGATAGCACTAAAGAGTTTCAGAATCAGACATCGGATGAGCGTGGCTTGAAAGCTTACCTTGGGGTCGTACTCGGGAAGTGAATTAGCGACAGCCGCTTCCTGTTGGCCCCTTGGGGTGTGTCATCAGCACTTGGCAGCTGGTGAGGCCATCCATTTCATGTTGCACTCACTGCCAAGGCCGTTTGGTACGATGCGGGGAGACGAGCAGCCAGGAATCAGTCAGCGGATTGTACCGCCGGTGAGATATGTCGTTCAAGATGTTTTCAGGCATTCTGCGCAGATTCCCCTAAATACAAGTCACTGGTGGAACAGCACGTTGTCGTTGCTTGGGAGGGAGACAAAGAGCTGGAAATAGTGTCTCGGTTTTACGAGTATTAGAGCATTTGCAAGTCGGTTATCATTTCCCGAGGGAACGCTTGCGCGAATATCACGTAGTCCAAATCCTCCACCATGCAAAAGGAGAAAGACCTGACGGTATCCAGATTGGCTGGTCTTTGCTGGATCCAGAAAAAAAAAAAGAGCCCCAACCTAAACACGCCGTTTCCAACAGCCGCGCTAATCAACGTCGGAGATGTTACAGTGCCTACCTACGTTGTGACTTGAAGTGTAAGTAAAGATGGTGATGGTTCCTGCTAGAAACCAAAGACTTCTCCAGAACGTATCCTCCATAGAGTATCCTCTCGGGTCAGTCATTACGTTGGGAAATCGTGCCCTGATTGCTCAAAGGGCTGCAACAGTTTGAATTTCTGGACTGAATGATTTCTACTTTAATTACTTCTCGATACTACCCCCCACCAACAGTGTCAACGGCTTAAGTTGGGTTGGGATGGAAAGCTCCAAACCACGTGATGCTGCCAGTTTCACTTAGTCAGCAGTCCGAGGTCTGGCAGCCGACCCTGGCAACCTGGCTGGGCCAACCTCAGCACAGCGTGCCCACCACAAGCTTGGATGCCTACTGTACCTACCTGGGATGGGAAGCGCGCCATCGCAACGCCCCAACTGTTGACTTGAGCACACGGGTTAGCGCCCTGTATTCCATCAACAACCACCTCTACGGGCCGGTTTCCATCGAAAAGCGCGTCGCATGCATCTCTTTGACACCGTCGCATTCGATTTATTCTACTCGGACGCCCTCACGCCGCTAGCCGCCTGACTTCCCGGCCACCCTTTTGGAACCCGCTGATTGCCCAACCTGCCCGAAACCCCACTCAGCACCGCAAGACCGGGGCCAGATGGGAGTGATTAGGAAGAAGACGGCCACCCGGGGCGGAGAGGGCGGCGTCAAGTACGTTTGCGACGTCTGCTCCTCGGACATCACATCCACGGTATGTCTACCATGTTTTGTTTCCTGCTCTCCATTGCCGCCCTGCCCAGCATCAAAGCCGCAAGCAAGATGCGGATATCGCCGAGGTTTCCCCGTCGTTGACCTGCTTTGCGATCAAGGTTCGCATTAGATGTGCCGATCCGTCATGTACCGACTTCGATTTGTGCGTCAACTGCTTCGCCAAGGGAGAATCGCGCAATGCGCATAATCCCGCTACCCATCCGTATCGTGTCATAGAGCAGAACTCCTTCCCTATTTACGACCGCGAATGGGGCGCCGACGAAGAGCTGCTCCTGATTGAGGGTGCCGAAATATACGGGCTGGGATCATGGGCCGACATCGCAGATCACATTGGTGGTTTCCGCGGCAAGGACGAGGTGCGCGACCACTACTACAAGACATACCTTGAGTCGCCCAACTTCCCTCTTCCGAAGCGATGCAGCCCGCACGACTGCGAACTGGCCAACGAGATACCCCGCGAGGAGTTCCAGGCCCGCAAGAAGCGGCGCATAGAAGAAAGGAGAGAACAAGCCAGAAGCGCGCCTGCTTTGCAGCCCAAGACGAAGCCCACCGCCAGTGTTCCCAGTTGTCACGAAATTCAAGGCTACATGCCCGGTCGGTTGGAGTTTGAAACCGAGTACGCGAACGAGGCCGAAGAGGCCGTACAACACATGCAGTTCGATCCTGGCGATGGAATCAACCCTCGCACGGGGGAGATGGAACCAGAGATGGAGCTCAAGTTGACTGTCATGGAGGTCTACAACTGTCGCTTGACCCAGCGCGTAGAGCGCAAAAAGGTTGTTTTTGAACACAACTTGCTGGACTATAGGGAAAACACAAAGCTCGAGAAGAAGAGGACGAAGGAGGAGAAGGATCTGCTACAAAAGGCGAAACCTTTTGCGCGAATGATGAATCACAATGACTTTGAAGAGTTCAACCAGGGCCTGCTCGATGAGCTCAATTTACGACAAGCCATAGCCCAGTTGCAAGAATGGCGAGCCCTCCAGATCGGTGATCTACGCAGCGGAGACAAGTACGAAACGGAGAAGGCACAGCGCATCCAGAAATCCATACCTATGGGATCCATGGATCGTGAACGGCTGGCATCGGCACAACGCTCCAAACAACCGCCACCTCCTGAGCCACCGAGTGGATCAGCTCTCCTTATTGCGCCGGAGCTACCTCTTCGACTTGCGGGACCAACAATCACTACAATCAAGTCCGAGGTCAACGGCGACGGCAAAGCCCTCACGAATGGGCATAGCAACGGCGCCAACGGCGTCAATGGTCATGCTCCGATTAAACATAAATACATTCCTCCGCCCATTGCCGGCCTTGCACCGCTGCCACTAAGCGAGGACAACGCACCGGATCTACATCTGCTGACGCCGGAGGAGGCCAAACTGTGCGAGGTGGTACGGCTGCAACCAAAGCCGTACCTGATGATCAAGGAACAGATCATCAAAGAGGCGCTGAAGACCAACGGCACTCTGAAGAAGAAGCAGGCCAAGGAAATATGTCGGCTGGACTCCCAAAAGGGTGCTCGAATATTTGACTTCTTCATCAATGCGGGATGGCTGGGCAAGGCATGATGACAACTGCCAAAGCTGGTTAAGACCTTTATGTTTCAAGCTCATGTTTACTACCCGTATCGAACCATTGTTTGTAGCGTTTTGTACCAAATATACCTATTTCTCAGGATAGCATATTGCGTCAGTAAGGAGAATGCATCGTATTTGTTAGAATTGAGTATGAACTGCTGAGTGTCGCAAAACGCAGGACCTCGTAAATCTACCCGGCGTAATGAAGACGTTGTGAGCATGCAATGCAAGGGGCCAAGTCGAATGAATTGGCAAATTGCATATTTACCATACATGCCCGTCTAAATCGATGATCTGCAAACGAGGCTGATTATGGTGGAGAAGCGGTAGCCCATGCTGCTGCCTCTTCCACGAACACCCTTATATGTACTTCGGGCATTATTGCCTACTACAGGTTACTAAATCGACGTAGCCTGCCGACGAATGCCCAACGCGACATTCACCGTGGAAAAGTAAAACATCCATGCTCGGAACCAGATCTTTGTTTACCAAATTAGCTCACAGTCCCATCATGGCGTCCGCCGCTACCCTGCAACGTGTTACGGCCAAAGTCCTCTCCGACAGGATTCTCGAGGAGGCCTCGTCCGCAGACCCTAGTTACGCCATCATCGACGTCCGCGACGACGGTAAGCACCCCCTCGCCACTCTTTTACCGAGACCGTCTTCATCTCACGCGTCTATAGATCACCTTGGGGGCCATATAAAAGGGTCCACCAACGTACCCATCCGCCAGCTCGACGTCATGATGCCCACGCTGGTGCGCAAGCTGCAGGACAAGAAAGTCGTGGTATTCCACTGCGCGCTGAGCCGGCAGCGTGGACCCAGCGCGGCGCTCAAGTACCTGCGTGAACGAGACGGGCATCTCAAGGCGCTGGGGCTGAAGAAGGAGGAGAAGGACGAGGGTGAGGGTCAAGAGGTGTTTGTCCTAGACAAGGGGTTTGTGGGCTGGCAGGAGACGTATGGGGAGGATGAGCGACTTACAGAGGCATATAGCAAGGAGATTTGGCGGAATTACTGAGATTGCCTCCTGATGTTGCGGTTCATCGAAGCGTCTACATATTCAGCCCACCAGCATTTGTCACTGTTCTTGCTATGTTTACTCTCCCAGCGTTGCTACGTTGATGAGATAGAACCTTATGTTCACATGTGGTAGGTTCCGTTTTAGTTATGCCTACACTTGCTGGGCATGTGCTTGGTGGCTTGCCTCTAGCCCATCCATCGCTTCTTAGAGAAAACAAAACAGGATATAAAATCCAAACATCTTACCTCCACTACCTCACATCAGAAAGCAGCCACGCCTACAAGGGGTTGACCAGCCATCAACGCACACATTGGCAATCGAGATTGAGCACTACCTTCAAATGGCCTACCAATGAGCACATCTCGAGCAAAGTCTACGGTCTCTGCGGACACGCTACGAAATCGATTCCCTACAACCTCTTTGCAACGCAAATGCACTGTCGAACAACATGCCGGTACTGGTGAAAAGGGCTGCCGAGTGGCTCTATGATTTATGGCAGGATGTGATGGGTTATGGTGATTTCGCTTTCGACGGGCGGCTATTCTGCTGGGGTGTAGTGTCTGGTATCACAGTGGTGATGCTCTCTTTGGCTATCTTGTATTCAATACTCCACCACTGTGTACTACACTGATATCCCGTGTGTTGGGGACGACGTTCCAAGGATGATGATGGACCAATCATACCTGTTACGGTCCGTCAAAAGCAAACGGGGTTCACGAAGGCGGGACAACGGAAAGCAATACTCAACATATGACGGATGGGAATGCTGGTGTTTGGGCCTCGGAAGAGCTTGCGGAATATACATGTACTACCAGCGAATCGATACGAAGCTACTTGGTCTCTATGCGGAATGCATCACGCTTCAATTTCATCCGTGGCCGAATAATGAGAGCTACCCTAAATTGACAATGCATGTACAGGCTGTTGACTGGTTATCGGGCGTGGGTGGTGTTCTTACCCTCAGTTGGTGGGGTTTACGGCTTCTAGCGGGGCAGCAGTTCCTGATACCGTTCGGCTGACCATTTGCTTCACCAACACTGGGGCTCTGAATTTCTTGATTAGCGCGGTATCGGAAAGAAGGGCAGGGAATCTAGACTGTCCAACCTAAGTTTGTTGTTTCCTTTCGGCAATACTGTGTCACTCGAGGCGTTTGAAGCTCTATCCACCTCAGACCGAGCAAAAACCCCGCGATCTATAAAGCGGCGAACCGTCGTTGCGTCTTTCTCCTCTTTTCGCATAGCGACAGCCTCAACTAATAAGACTAAACCTCTGCGACGATACACGGACAAAATGGGATCGCAGCAGCCACAAGACGGCGATGCGGGAAACCCGCTTCTCGAGCGTAAGTCGAAAGCATATCTGCGCTCAGGTCCAATGGTTGACAAGTTTAGATCTTGGCTACACGCCCATGATCAAAGTTGCCGACGACTGGTCCGTCGAGAAGGCCTTGAAACAACTGCCCGCTCCACCCGTCAAGGAGTCGGAATCACCACTTCCCTTCTTCCATATGCTCGAGCGCCTCAAGACTACAAAGCGTGAAGGGTGGAGGCGATTCGGTATAAGCAGGTGAGTGGTACAGTCTACAAGGGAATCATAAACGCTGATGGCCGGCGGAACAGAGGCGAATCCATATCCGACCACATGTATCGAATGTCCCTTATCTCGATGTTTGCACCGCCTGAGCTGGCACCGAAACTCGACCTGCACAAGTGTATGAAGATGTGCCTCATCCACGATATGGCAGAGCTATTAGTGGGAGACATCACACCTGTCGATGGTGTCTCGAAGCCCGAGAAGAACCGACGCGAAGCTGCGACCATGGACTTCCTAACCAAGAGCCTCTTGCGCAACGTGGCAGGAGGCGCAACCGGAGAAGACATCCGCGCAATCTGGCAGGAGTACGAAGACTCCCAGACCATCGATAGCCTCTTTGTTCATGATGTGGATAAGATGGAGCTGCTGCTGCAGATGATGGAGTACGAGCGCCGCAGCGAAGGCAAGTTGGATCTGGGCGAGTTTGCATATGTCGCCAGCAAGGTCGTGCTGCCAGAGGTGCGCAAGTGGGCAGATGAGCTGCTGGAGGAGCGGGAGAAGTTCTGGGGCGAGACCGAGCATGTGCACGGGGAGAAGGGCATCGACGGCGGCGTGGAGGTCAAAACCCGCAAGGAGCAGGACGAATATTACAGTAGATAATCAAGGACTTGAGCAGGAATGCGCGGGTGAGTTAGGGTTGGAGTCTTTGCTAGCGGAAGCTGTCTCTGTGTGGAGATGGGGTCTATTGCCTTCTGGGTCTAGAGGTATCATCTCTGGATATATGTCTGTCTGTGTTTGAAAGCGCCACGGAGCAAGCAAACAAGCGAATAGTAGCGGCTTTGCAAATTTCCAACTTCATTCCAGTTGATGTTTTCTCGTCCCACGCCTGGCCCCCCGCTGCAATAGGACAGAGGTAGTAGGGTTGCCTGCATACAAAGCGCAGTAATAGCCCGCCTACATGTGGTGATGCTGGGTCCCAACCCTCTGTTGTCAACCATGAGCTGCTGTTCTTGTGATCACCATGGCACGGTGTTCCGGATCGCGCAGAAGGACATCCCCATGACCTGCGCTGCCCCTCTGTTTACTCTAGCGCTGTTCTTGGCGATTGCCTGGAGCAACGCGAGGTTGGACGTGCCACCCTTTATTTACCTGGCGGGTCCATCCACTAGAGCTGCCCTGCCCGGGACCCCGAGGCTTTGGGTAGCGGAGCCCCAACGCCATGTCCCTTTCCGCCTGCATGACGCAGGAAAGGTACTTGGATCCACTGCAGGGGATCACATTTCGGGTAGCCGTTCAATCTGCAGCTCATCTCGTCATGGGATCCCTTCCCATTTCCATTCCATTCGCTCTGCTCTCTCTCCTACCTAAACTTACCTCGCCTCTGCACCCTGATCCTCGATACCCCCTTCTTTTGCAGCGTCGGCATGTACGCAGTGTAGCGTTGAGCGCCTGGGGAGAAGCTGAGCTGGTGTTCGACATTGCCGCGACGGCCAGCACATGTCATTGCGTCACGGTGGCCAAACCTGCTTGCCGGATAAGATCCCCATTACCAACAGGACGGTGGCTTGTGGTTCGACAGAGGAGCCTTTTCGCCTTGCTGGCGAGGCATCACGCCTGCACACCACCATCGTTTCCATCCTCCGTGGCACACGACCTGGCGAACATCCTTCAGTCCATTTACGTCCCTTGTCGACCTCGATTCGCAAGGTAGTGTATCAACACCCAGTCGCTTACGACAACCTCCAACGTCGGCGCCGACTACTGCCACGGCGTATTCGCCTACCTCAACCACAGTCATCCGCCGGCTAGCATAACATTGATTGTTGTTCTCGCCTCTACTGCGCATATTTACATGCTGTTGAGTTCTGTTTCTACAGGAGTTAGATTCATGCGACTTCCGTGAACTGCGCAATCCAACTAGCTTATTATCTCCGGCTTGGCTTCTTACGTACCTGCCGGATATCATCTGCATCTTCACGACGGGCTATGACCCATTCTCGGTTCCACATGCCGGGGACATTCCAGGTCGAGGCAACGGGCCTCTTCCGCCCGCCCGCCCCCCATCACAGCAACTCCGGCTTCGTACACACCTTATCCAGGACACCCACCGACTCAAACCCTAAACGCAAGCGAGACTACGATGCCACAGCTCGACCATACGACGTTGCGACTCCTGACATTGAATACCCAAGCGACGGGCCTCTAGCAACCCCGTTCACCAAGGACGCTCACCGCAGGTATGTCTTTGGCGGCGAGCTGACAACTCCGAGCTGTGACCCATTTGACGAGGCTATGGGGGAGAGCATGTTCTCCGATTCGGATTATCGACGAGCTCTCGGTACCAAGCGCTCGCGGAACGAAATGGACGACTGTACACTGGGTCCTACGCAACTATTCGACCTACCACCTTACCCTCGCCCTGCCCAGCGCTGGGGTCTTGGTGCTTTTGCCGCAATTGGCGGTGTCGTAGGCCGGGTCTTGGATTTTTGCACAATTGGAGCCTTTCGGGGATTTTACGCAGGCGGAGGGAAGACATACGCCGTAGAGGCGCCAACAAGTGAGGCAGAAGGCCTCGGGCGGAATTACCTAGACGATAAGGACCAACATCGTGTCCCGGGAGGCTTTCCACCCGCCAACAGCCATGACCATGAGCTCGTCCAGGACCCTGACTACATTCACGAAAGCAGAGCTTCCACACCGACACGGCCAGCTGCTAAGCGCAGACAGACGGGGCAGTCCGATGACCTAGGTAGAAACTGGGTCATTGTCAATGAACCGGTTGCGTCGACCGGCAATAGGAAGCCTCCCCGCCCTCCGCTAAATCGCAACCTCAGCTCATCAGTGACGACGGGCCGGAGGAGGAGCACACCCACATCCCGTATCTCCTCTACGTCCACATCCTCAGGTCCGCGCCGTCCCGCGAGCCGTCTTTCCACCGCACATGCTCCGCCGGTATGCGCTGCTCCTCGACCCGTTTCCTCAGCATCATACGCTTCGCCACGCTCTCCGTCACCGAGCAAGATTCCTAGGCCTCTGTCTTCCAGCAATGTGATCCAATCATCGCCTGTCCAGCCAAGCAGCCACTCCCGACGCCGTAGCACCATGGCGCCTGCGGGCGGTTCGCCATCTTTCACGCATCGTCGCACCAACAGTGCCGCTTCTGCGGCGTCGTTTCGGGCACCGTCGAAGACTGACAATGCCGACGCCAGCCCCCGTCTTGACGCCGAGGCCAAGCATCTAGCAGCTCGTCGCAGGAAAGAAGAGCGCGACAATGACGTTCGTCTCGGCGCACTTTCAAAACAGCTCCAGGACATGATTCGCCAGGGCAAAGAGGCCCTTGGAACCAAGATTGAGATAGATTCCATGGACGTGGAGTGGGAGGACGATGAAGCCTCCCCCCGCTTTCGATAGGTTCAGATGTGTCGATACCCAGGATTTGTGTGTTTCTTTTCATGGCTATTTTGTTCTGGGATACGGAAAAACAAGGATCACATGTGTGAAGCAGAGGCGTGCACATGTACTTGTCTCGGCGACAACGCGTATGACTTGACTTTCTAGCGTCCCCTGCTTTGGGACTGGACTCCTGTTTGGCGCACGGCGCCTGACCGATGTGCTCCTCATTATCTCGTCTTTGCACGACCGTGGCATCTCGGATACGTATTGTAATGCAACAATCTTCAACCTTTCTTTACCCCTAGTTACCTGCCAAGGACGCCAGGTCGCTATTGAAGTCTCATTGTAGTCATCCAAACGCCGTTCAAGCAAAGCTAATCCTCCCGCCTCAAGCCAAGGTCCTCCGTCACAAGCGACCTTGTCGAAGCACTCTCAGCCAGCTTGCTGTGTCAGCACCGGCGTGTTTTGCCGATCCCGAGCAGATGAAGTCATTCTCTGTCCTATCTTGGCCAACGATGCCAGGGCCTTGGATACATTGTGTTAGCGAAAGCAACACAGAGCTGGCGGCGAGGAGGGGCTCACCTGATCCATCTGGGCGAGCTTTCCTGCTACTTCTGCCATGCCTAGGGAGCCTGCATGCAGACTCGGAGAGGAATTATGTGCTGGTGCTTTGGGCGACCTTTGGTGGACCTCCATTGGTGGGAACAAGTCTATAGACAGGTGGTTTGAGGATCAGCCTAGAAGCATTCTCACATGGGCACATGTAACGAGGTGCCGTTTCTTACATATGGATACACTTTTGTTTCTAGTATAGGGTCAAACACGGAGGCTGGCTTTTGTTGACGGGATTGCAGAAACAGATAGTAGGTGCGAGTGTAGAGGAAACAAAAGGTGGCTGCCATAACCCCATAAAACAGAAACCGTTCACGCAAGTCATCATTTTACGGCGTATACGCCATGCTCGTAATCCAACCAATGTAAATCCCATCCGGCCATCCTTAGCCCAGTGTTACGCTCGCAGCCCACAAAGCGCTGTGCCGCTCTGTGTCAGCCTTTCCCGCAAACTCGCAGTCGCTGATGACGAATGGACGGTGGAGAGGGCGCCTTTTCAGCCGTAGCCCGACAGGGACCCAAAGCCCGGTTATCGTCTAATACTGGCCGTAGGTATGGCTCGAACTTCCCCGTTGCCCTTTTTTTTTTTCCCCTTCGCGGCTGCCTGCGAGGCGCGCGTGCATCCCCATCCCGTGAATTTTACCGCTTTGGGACGATGGCGGCGGGCCTTGGGGTCAGCATCTGCGTCTGTTGGCTGCATGGAGGGGGGAGGGATGATCCTGGACACTGGGCACGGGCGACCACGTTTATGTGATAGTCCCTGCTCCCGATGGAAGTCCTAGGAGTTGGGGACCTGGGATCTCGCATCGCCAACGTCGACTTTGGCGTTACTGTTTGCCCATTACGTCGTGTTTCAGTACACGGATGTCGCTTCATCTTAGCTTGGCGCTCGATACGGCCATGCACGATCCTAGTAGATGGTCCAGATCCCCTGTCAATAACCAAGGACAAGCCGGGTTGCCGCTCGGCCGAATGACGCCTGAAGGGAGGCCTTAAAAACGTTCGCATACTGCTTGCCAAGGCGATCATATCTACCAGCAGCAGCAGCGGCGCGATGCCTCGGAAATTATGCCTTCTTTGGAACACCACTACATGGGTGAACATCTACCTACAGCCTCCTCACATCTGACCAACGTCCCTCCCTCACTAATGCCCCGTGGTCTGTCAGTGGGCTCGAGTTCCGACGTTGACGCTGGGCTCGGACACTTGTTCACGCTGACTTGGTGACTGTAAAAAAGAAAAAGAAAAAGAAAAGGGCATTCAGGGTATGTGGCTATACACAAGGTGTTCTTTCCGAGGCCTTTCAGCGATAGAATGTGCAAACAAATGTCCGCTACGGTAACAACAACAATCTTCATCGTCTTCCTCGACTTTCCCTTCTTGTCGATATGCTCAGACAGTTCTTTGTGGTCCCGTCAAACAACGCAGATGAATTGGGACCTGGCGAGAAACCCGGATGTCGTCTCGAGCTATTGAGAAGATCCTCATAGACCGTACGTCTTTGTCAGTACGAAATATCTCGTTTGAGCCATACCTTGGACTGGTTGTTTTCCTCTGCCGTGAAGGAAGTAAGAAGTACATGTCGTTTCATATTACTTGACAGCGATTACTTGGTGCGGTCCCATCACCTTCCTTGTTATCATCGAATCCCCTAATAGTAGTGCATCGAAAAGACATGCGAGAAGTCGGGGTGTGATCCACGCCATTACGTACCATCCCATACAGTTAAGAAACGGTTCCTGGGTTGTCCATGAGGAGAGCTTCCTGGACGCTGTTTGGTTCCTATCTGCAGGCTTATATGTAGGGAATGGCCAAGACCCCAATGATATGTCTACCGGGTGCCCGAGACTGTGACAGGTAAGGTGACTAATGGGCACATATCCTAAACGTGTTCCGGACACTATTATCACCAGAGTAGTAAGAGAGGACTTGATGCTATGGTATGCATGAAGCCCAGGTCTATGAGATTGAACTCGGATTTGAATTCAGGTCTACGATAATACATCAAAGCGAGAATCAATGCCTTCCTAAATTGGCTTGTGACAAGACTCTAAGCCAAAGCTCGGTGATGCCGTTTGTCTGCAGACGGCAATATGTGCCCATATTACTCATGTTTCCAGGCTACCCTGGATGTCTACGAAACCTCCTCTTCGAGCAAAATCTGAAAGTGTCAAGAAAGTTTCATAGATGCAAATATCTATTCTACGAAATTAGGGACTAGCTATTGGTAGATATGGAGACGAAGGTCCTTTAAGATGTATACTCCTATATCATCAAGGACGACACATCACGGACTACCGTCTTCATTAATCATAACGACATCGAAAGCACAGTTTTGCGAAGACATTCTACACACGATTTGTCGAAGGCAGTCATGGGTGAAATAGTCATAATGGTACTCTCAGTTTAAGATAACAACAACTGCCTAGCTATATGCACCACGTGATGGCACTGATGGCGATTCCAATAATGACTGGGAAGCTGGAGTATATGCCCACCGTGAATCACAAAGATATTCTGGGGTAAGTAGACTCGAGAAATAAATAGACGAGTCAAGGTGTCACTGCACACGGCATCTCAACGTTGCACTGCTACACCGAGGAGAAGCAAATCATGTGTCAAGTCCTTTTCTCCATGCCTCAACATTCGTCCCCTCTCAAGCCGCGGCATCTCTGATCACTACATCGAGAACCTTGACCCACCCCGGTCGTCATGGAGGCAATAGCAAGACATGGCCGTCGTTTCTCGGCAGTTGGGCTCCGTCCGAGTCAACAACGGGCACGCATGCTTTGTTTCCAAGTAAAACGTGTACAGAACTCTCTAGAACCTACCGGGTGAACCCCTTTTCTTCGCTTACGGATGCCCTAGCAAGGTGGACATGGAGATGTACAATGAGACGAGGAACGCTTTGTTGCATCATGTCTTGCTTCGAAACGCGAGCCGCGGGGGTGCACGAGAGACAAGCAAGTCCAGTATGTCACCGCCCTTCTACCTCATCCTTTGCCTCGCCTAGACCCCTTGTGCTTGCCCACGCAAGTACCGGCTTCGATACCGCTAGGTAGTACGCGTCGCCGATGCGCTGATGAGTAGTCAAGGTCGAAGGGAGTAGTACTCTGAAATCCGACAAGGCTCTTACGTTTATGCCCCCGATGAGCTATGGCACATCAGAAGCGTGGACGATCAAACCGACAGACGCACAAGCGGGTCAAGAGGGACCAATGCTGTACAGGCGCACATAACCGACGCGGCTTGGAGCGTCGCAACTGATACAAACGCAGGCGGCCTACAGGCATCTTGCATGCTGTGAATACTGTATACCAATCGGCAAGCGCTTGCTCCGTGTCGGACAAAACCAAGGCCATCTTCAGCTTAGTCTTGGGCTTGCACATCACTGCCTTGCTACGGCAGCCTAGCGCTCGGAAGGGTCGTGGCCCGACAACGAGGTACGCTGATGAGTTGACGCCAAGCTGACGCACATGGACTTGATTGGCGAGAAACGCCCCCGATGAAACAGAAACGAGGAGACGACATGCAGTACGGACCCCTTGGACGACTTGTCCCGCCGATAAGGTGTTGCGTCAACCATATGTTTTGACCGTGTCATCTACTCCATATACGGGACGTAATGTGATCGAACCCAATCAGTGTAAGGGACAGACATTTGCCAGTGGGTAATCCAAGCATACTTACGTCCGTACGTTTCGCAGTTTTTCAGGAAAAGTGGAAAAGAGCCTAAATGCGTGCTGCAGGAGGCTGCGTTTAAAATGGTGATCTGCATCTTGGGAAGATCGGAATCTCAAGGGAATTGCCAAATGGGGTTTAGAGCGGAGAGAAGACTTCCCCTGCTTTCCAAGAACCCCAAATCCGATAAAGGACGATGGTGCTTGTGGTCATGAATCAGTGATCCGTCCATAGCAAGATATCAGCCCGTCTACAGTCCCCTTCATTATGTAAAAAAGGGGAACGCCTAAGTTTGCCGTGATGACCGACGGGCCGACATTACAAACCACTGACACGGCCCGTCGTCATGGAAATGAGCCGGTGAAGCAATCAAAGGGGGACGAACGGCGTCCCAAGAGGAGACAGAGCTATTGAAGATGGCGCCGCGCGGTGCCATCTGAGCTACTGCTGTCCGATGGTGAGGCTCACGGCCGGGTCAGGGTTTTCTGACACCGCTGGCCCACGCCCGAATGGTGGAAGACTGTGTTCGCATACGCCCCCATCCAAGATTGCACGGCGCGTGGGCTAGACAAGATGAAGATGAGCATATGTGGGGGGCGGTTCGGAGATCCAAGGGGATAGGGTTCCCGGGGGTTGTTTATCTCCCTAGTCAAGCTGCGTAGGCTTGGCCTGCTTGCTCGGCCGTAGACGTCAGGTGACGCGGGACTGCTCTTTGTGCAGCTGCACAAAATCACAGAGGGTGTGTGTCGTGATATGCGGGACGGGTGGGTTTGGATGGGTTTGGGTGGGCGACATCTTCTCGTATCGGCCGGTAAGCCGGACGCTTCGAGACGGCTGCAGCTGCAGCCGGAAACACAACAAGCCAAAACATCAACAGTCGAGGCCAATCCTCGTGCGGGGGCGATCTTGCTGCATGCCGCTTGTCTTCGGCTTGGCCAGATAGCATGCAGGACAGTGGTGGTGGTGGTCGAAGTGGTTGAAGTGAGTTTGTTGAGCCCCGGCCGAGCAGCCCTCGTTGTTGGAACTGGCGAGTTTCAGCGCCATGACCTACTGCACCTTGCCGCTGAGAGGGCACCAATGAGATATGTAATCAAAGTGTGGAAAGGCACCGGAAACAAGCAAGCTATGGATACGAATTGGATGGAATGAAAGGGCTCTACAAGGATCCTGCCTCCAAGGAAGGAACATGACTGTACCTAGAAGGCGTTCGCAGGGAGGTAGGTGGGCATAGGAGTGACTGAGGCTACGCATCAAGGATCGGGGAACTTGAGGCTTATTTTATGGAAAGATGTAAGCACCGCCCTCGACGGCGACGAGACATCAAAACATACATGCACGGATATGGTCGAGATCTCCAATTCCAGCCAGGTTGTCCCCACGCAACCTAATCTGAATTCATGGAACAGATTACGCTCGATTTACATAGGTCAAGCCCAGAAGAAGCAATGAAGGAAAAAATAATAGCAAAAGATAGAAAAAGATAGAAAAAGAAGGAAGAAAGAAGGAAGAAAGAAGCTCTGCGCGGTTGGTCTACCCAGGCAGCATAAACTTGGCCATGAGTCCCGGGACTTCGTATCCTGGAGCTATTGAACCACACCTTACGTATAGCGGGGACCTTGATAATGGTGGCGGTGGTGGTGGTGTTGCTGTGCAGGTGGGCACCTGGAAGGGTGTGTGCATCGTGAAGTCCCCCCCCTTCAAGTTCTGTAGCTGTGCTCTAGCATATCGATAACCTGTCCACCGTCAGAGGAAATAAGCAAACCCGTTCCGTTTGCAGCCCGGCTCAGAAGGTTCGCTGACGTCGATATAATCTCAACAATAAATACCGCGCAATTTGGGCCATCGAAATTGGAGGGACTCAGAAAGTGTATTTGTTTCCGGGACGGATTGGTATTGGCTTGGGCTTATGCGTGGTTTTTGTACGGTGCAGCCGATCATGATTTAAAGGATTTACACAAAAGCATAAGAAGCAAGCCCCGACGGAGAAGAAGAAGGAAAGGGCAACCAACGGTGGTGCTTGGGTCCGATCGATCGCCCACGCTGGCGACGCACGCGTTTTGGGGCTTCGCAGCAAGGAAGAGCCCCCTGCTCACTGCAGGCGGGGGCTTTGGGAACCGGATCACGAATTTACGGGGACGCTAATTATGGAGCCCTTGAGAAAGGAAAGGATGGGAAAAAAAAAAAAGTTGGCGAGCGCTTGGAGCCGAGATTCCCGTTTAGCAAAAGGGAAAAGCTCCTCGGATATTAACCAACGGCGGGAAGATGACGACATGGGAACCTAGCGCTGCCGTGTCCGCTGAGATTAAGCTCAAAGCAGATGTTCCGGGTTTCTTCCCAATTTTGTTTTCCTTTGTCGTGTTTTATCCGTGAGCTGGGCTGCTCAAAGGTCAGAAGAGAAAAAGAAGGAAGAAGAAGATAACAAGTGCGAGGTTGGTGCCGGGTGAGGCGGGCGTGGGCTAGGATCTGACAGGAACCGCCGCGCAGATCTCTCGCGTATATAAGGTAGGTAGGTGGTGGTGGTGGGTGGTGTCGTCAACCACCACCCCGTCTCGCTCGCAGGCTCGAAACACAATAGCAGTACTCCCTTGCCTGTGGAGGAGAGGGAGGTGGATGATGGCTCAGGGGGGAAGGCAAACAAGCTTACTGGTGACGGATCCCGCAGGCCCCGAATCATGCGTCAATTGGGTGGATTGGCTGGGCTCTGATTCGATTGTCGAGATGGCTTCGCGCAACTTGCTGGCCGGGACGCGTCAGTACGGTCAACATGTTTCCCGTAGCGGCCCATGGAGCTGTAGATCCATCGACTCTTGCACCTTGTCAAAGCTTGTGCGCTGGGGTTCTTCTTCACTTCGTTCTGTTCTTCGTTCTATTCTTCTTTCTGTTCATCTTCCATTCATTCATTCACCCTTCCTCTCTTCGCCCCTCTCTTCCTCTCGTCTTCCCCCCCCCCTTCCACGCTCGTTTCATGACAAGGGCCTTGCCTTCGTTCGTTTCCCCTGCATTTTCCCATCCGTTCCAATCTGCCCGATTAGGACCGCCTTGGCGCAGACCGGTTGTTTTTGGCCGGCCCTCGTGTTGTGCGTGTCTTCACCTCCACCTTCAGTGCTGTGAAGAAAAGTTGGGGGAACCCGGCCCACCACTGCTCTATCGCACACACACACCCCTCACCCCACCCTTTCGCCATCTGACCTAGAGGTACTCACACACGATCTGTCGCTTGGAGGGCGCCTTTCCCGTTGATCCAACCATCTCCATCCGTCCTACCTGTCTAGCATACCGTACGAACCTTGTTCTGTCTGGCTTCTTTGTTCGCGATAGGGCAATTCTATTTTGCGTCTTGGTTCTTGGTCCTGTGCAGCGTCCCCCCAACTGTTCTTTATCACAGCAACCGCGGCGGTTAGTTTGCGTTACAGTCCAACAGCGGCAGCCCCGTACTCCATCACCATCACCACTCTGGTTCCTTGCCTCCCGGAAGCACTGCTAGATTATCCTTCCTTCTTGCCTGCGGCCCTTCAACGATATCATCGACAAGATAACACCGTACGAGGAAACCCGATCCAACTCGCCTGCTCCCGTCCGCCTTGACGACGGCTGCCC
>KL660821.1:0-49130 GCA_000732775.1 Stachybotrys chlorohalonatus IBT 40285
CCAGTCTGGCAGCTGCAAGGATGGCTACAGGGGTTGCAGGTTCTCCGAAACAACGAAGCCCAACGAGTCCCTCGCTGACGATGTTCGTACTGAATCCTTTTGTGGTGGGCTCATGGGTCGATTCAGGCAAGACTGTAATCCTACACGAGCTGTAAAATACAGAAAATTGAGCGATGAGCTGTCAATATGTCCGAGTGCCAGACCTGTCAGTGCAGCACGCTTGTGTGCCCTACTTCACGCCTGTGCCAGCCTGCAGACAAAGACCGCCGATGTATGTCCCTCGCGCTCCCAACCATCATTGCAGGAGCATGAGCCTGGCTGTATATACTCCTCTTCACACCTAGCAGCGACTGTTCCCGTCACGGCAAACACCACGGCGATATCGGTACCGGTACATCGGGGAATGATACTCCCCCGTGTGTGTGTGTGGAGGATGCGGTGCATCCATCGGCTTCCGGGGGCAAGTCCGCGGCCAACTGGTGGTTGGGCCAAGTCCTTTCCATCTACCGTTCCTTTTTTACGGCGTAGGCCTTTCGCTCCATGGTTCGATGCCCATCTGGTCATGCTAGCCATGGTGACGATCCTGCGTGTGGCATGCGTGGCAGAATTGCTTTTGTCAGAAGCCGGGTCACAGAAGCGAGGGAAGAGAAGATTGCCCGATTGCTCACATTCCCGCAAAGGTTGTCAATAAAACGCAGACATGACGAGTACTCCCTGCAAACTGCATCCAGGCCCAATGTCAGCAAGCCGTGCAGCTCACCGTGTTCCGACTTCTGCTAACGACCCTCACGTATGAGTACCGGACACATGCCGACTGGACGGGCGCATAGCCGGAAGCATCCTCCCCTTATTGCCTTGCAGTCAACGTGTCAGGTTGTCGGCGCAACCGTGTATCCGTAAACCTGACGGGAACAAGTTTCCCCTTTTTTTTTTTTTTTTTTTTTTTTTTCTTTCTTGCCCCGTCCAACGCGGTAAGTTGTTTTGCCTCATGGCATGACCAGTCTATTCGAAGCAACAGGGCCTCGTCAATAAGAAAACATCAAGTCTATCTTTGTTTTCCTTGGAGTCTACTTGATTACGCATCCGTTAACTTTCACCGCCTTCTTGGCTTGCTTCTGAGCTGTACCCATTGTTGTAGTTGATCAATTTGAAAGAGAGAGATCAGTGACAAGGCGTACCTACATCCTACCGGCACGAAATACTCTTGATTTGCTGTCCATTTCCTCATGTCGCATATTCACAACACTTACCACGTGAGGCCTGGTCAACCGCGCGGCCCTCAAGAGCGAATTGGTTGCAAGACAAAGCAGCAGGCTGTCAAGTAAGTGGCCGGCCAAGTCATGCTGGTTGTACGAAGCCCATTGTGGCCCAGATGCTGGCCGCCGTAGTTGAAAACCGACAACTCAGGAAGCCCCGAGTGCCCGAGCACCCAAACTAGGGTGCCATGTTCATGATCCGGGCCCCCGTCGATGGCCGCCAAGACTACCTGGATGCAGCATCCGAGTAGCTGGGGGGGGGCGCCGGGGATGTAAGGCCTGTCCCTCTTCACCACGTCACAGACGCCTGTCGCCGCTGATCCAGATGGTAATAGTCCTATTCGAAGAATACGTCCAGCAGGCACGTTTTGGGACTGGGCCATCGACTCCTTCATCCAGTTCGAGATGAACTTGCCGAGTAGAAGAACGACCGGGCATTTATAATCCACAAGAGCCACGCCAGCCGTCGGTCTCCGGAGCATCGTTTCCCATCGCTGATGTCGACCCGCCCAGCTGAAGGCCACTCCGCCTTTTCAGCCACCGGTGCAGGTCCAACGCATCATGCGGAGCCGCCCAGGGCCGTTTCGTTTCCTCTGCGTTTCTGCGCTGTACGAAGCCCTTTCTCTAACACGGACGGCCCGTAAGGATGTGCGTCGGCCGTCAGTCTCGTGACGACGGACGGCACGTTGCCTGAGCCGCCTTATTGGCTACCTGGGTCGACCTCGTGGCCGGCCGTCGGCCCCCCTCCCTGGCGGTCGATCGATGCTTGCACCCTGTCCTCACGCCTGGTCTCGACCCGAGCCAGATGTCAGATCGTCTGCTCATATTTCCCAGATCTGATGCTGCTGCTGTCCACGCCAACGATACGCCTGCCTCCCTCCACTTCGACCGGCCTTTGGGCCAAAAACCAGCGCAGTCCCAACCACACCGTAACCTCGTAAAAACCTGCGCCCAAGGACTCTTGCTGGATCAAACCTCCTTCTTGACCGGTCACTTTGCTTTTCACTCTTTCCCCACGGGCGCTTGCGTATGCATTCCTGCCGTTAGTCTTTTTGCCCCTGACGTGGCCCGGCCTGGCAAGCCCGTCATGCTTCACTTGTCCCTGGGCCGATTTTGACACCCGCGCCTTGATCCCCGTCATGATAACTAGCCAGTCAACCGGTTCAACGCAGAGGTATT
Source organism: Stachybotrys chlorohalonatus IBT 40285 (assembly GCA_000732775.1). Lineage (NCBI taxonomy): Eukaryota > Fungi > Ascomycota > Sordariomycetes > Hypocreales > Stachybotryaceae > Stachybotrys > Stachybotrys chlorohalonatus. Next base: position 2,436 of record KL660821.1, read on the forward strand.
CTCTGTATCCGTAAACGCCGCCGTGGCTCTTGCTGGCAACGGGACCCAATCCCGTACCTCGTTACGCCTAACCACAGCCCGACTACACTTGACCAGCTGGCACCGTGACACCCGCGTTTGTTGCAGCCTCAAAGCCCTCTTTACATCCTTGTCTCATGTTGCCATCCGCCCTCCCCCCCGTCAACGTGGTGGTCCACAGAAGCCGGAACTCCGCTTGATCATGAATTGTTCGTGTACTTCTTAGCTTTGCCCTTTCCTGGCCCTTTTGGGTTTTCCTCCAACTCCTGACACACAAGTCCCATGATCCAATGCAAGGCAGCCCGGACGATTAGTTGGCGCCACACTACCGTGCATGGGGTGTGACCCAGGTCTTGGTAGATTCCCCTGCCAGAGCTGCAAGCCGGAACACCATTGCGTCGATGTCCATGGCGATGGATGATTGTCCGCCTGGTGAGCTTCGGGAGCATTTCTCGTTGCTCCTGCCCATGTTTTTGTATTGCTTCCTGTAGTCTTCCCCTCGGCAAGAGCGTCTCGCAAGCGCATTGTCGGCTTGCTCGGTCGACAGGTCTGTCGCTCCTAAGCCCAGCAAAAAGCAACGATCGGGACCGGTGAGTTCGGATATGAAGTCCACCGCCTGTTGCAACAGTCGAAAACATTCCTTTGCCGGCTTTTCCCTTACGCTCCACGTAAATTGAATTGTCGTTCTCTCTCCCCCTCCCCCCCAAACCGGAACCCCCAAAATGTATCTTCTCATCCGTCCGCCGCAATGCAGTTTGCCGTGGTCCAAATCAGCCCGTATTGCAACTTCAACCCAGGCAACGCGCCTTAGGTCGTGGCAACTGTGCCCTCGAGTGACACCCAAGCCGTTTCTGCCACATTTCAACGCCCAACCCTCCAAGACTGTCACCACTTGGCTGTCGACCGGGGCCTGCGAAGTTATAAAACCTCAAGCTCTGCCACCCTTGAGCTGACATGCTTTCTGGGGGATCTGCCACAAGTTGTCATCTCGAAAACCCCCACGCTGATCCCGTGCCCTAGACATCCCGCCAGTTACTCAACTGGGGTCTATCTTATAAGCTTTCTTCACATACCTTCGTTGCAGAGGTACAAAGTGTTTGCCAACCCAAATACTACTACTTGACACCAACTTCCCTTTACAAAATATTGCACCATGAGCTCCTCACCGACATACAGTTCCGGAAGCTCGAGTTGGCAGGAGCGCCTTGAAGGTAGATTGGCCCAGGGAATTGTGTAGTCCAGGGCGGGCATTGACTGTCGTATTACAGAAGTTTGTCGTGATGCACAACTACGACCTCCCGTCTTCCAGATCGTATCGGATCGCCGCGGTAAGTACAATACCACTGAGAAGACGCAGCAATGGCGCCTCGCGGACATTCTTGCTGACGCCATGATATGTACAGGAGGGCGCACTGCATGGTCGAGCAGAGTCACTGTCCATGGGAAGACCCTGGCGGCGAGATACTGGTACGACGGGAAAAACCTTCACAACGCCAGAGAGGACGCTGCAGAGTGCGCTCTCAACTGGCTCACCAGTTCCAGCGGCGGCTCCCCTGTTCAGACCTGGGCTACCTGGTGAACTTTTTCGATTTGGGCGAGGCAATTGAGCCGCCATACTGGCCCAGGGGGTTCCATCAATGGCCAAGGCAGTTGGCATGTTTCCATGTCGTCTCGTCCTGTATTTTCCTGTATTGTATTTGGAGTTTGGTTGGTGGTAAAAGGGATATCGCCGCCAGGTCGGCAAGGGACAACAGCTGTACGGGGCACGGCCCCCAGTACCAGGTATAACACAGTATCACAGGTCTAGTGTCGATATACGACAAGTGACTTTCAATTTCGGTTTGAGCAATCTCCAGCGGCTACTATCTCACTGAATCCGGGAACTGAAGGGTTTCGTTTACCGGTGGCTTGATGAGACGTGAATGAGAAAGTTCGTCGTGGTTTCAGATGTTCAACGAAAGGTTGAAGATGCTCTCTCCAAGATAGATGAGATTGCCAACGGGTGCATCCAGGGCTTGTCAATCTTGAACCGGTCGCGTACGTCAGACTTGTGGGTGGATGTGACGCGGAACCTTTCCTGATTGTGAATTCAATAGTGGTTCTGTAAGCACGTCACGACACCGACGTTGTGGTGCATACGCTCCGGTATAGTAGGCGCATCGATCGTGGTCATGGAGGCTTGCCGGCGACCGAACTTGAAACTTGGAAAGACGGACTCTTCCTGTAAGTTGGGACAGCATCTGGCTTGCCGCGTGTGGCGACCTCGACGCACAATAGTTTGCTTAAGCCCAAGAAAAGGTTCTTAGTGTATCGTGGTGAATAGAGCGAAAATGGATGTCCGCGCTGGCCGACCTGACTCGGGGTTGCTTCTCATGAAGCCTTGAATCCTAGGTAATATTAAAGGCATGGGTATCCTGGCGACGTGTCAAGAACTTGATTCCGCTGGTCTTGCCATGGCCGATACCTCAGGTAGGTTTGAACAGGCAGCCATACTCTTATAGAGTTACGAACCGCAACCGGAAACTCGGCCTTTCCAGTCCGAATTAACACACGGACCTGCATGCTATCGATAAGTTGTGATCAAATGATATAGGCATAGTGGTTTAAGTGGCATTTGACTTCAAGCGGCTGCAAGGCGACGACGTGATGGCGCCAGAGTTGGACCCGATAAGTGGTTTAGGGTAGGTTGACAAGACTGGAAGTGGCTCCAACATCTACCTGATGCTGAGAGTGGAGTGTGGTGTAGTCTAGGGTAATGTGTGCCAGGTTGCGACTGCTCCGACATAGTAGATCAGCCATCATGAAGTTCGGTATTGCTATAAGAAAACTTGGCAGATCGCTATCAAGAGTAATATTAATAGAGGTACATGGACAGTCACTTGTTCTGGACCGGCCGCGAAACTGCCTCGGGGTTGAGTCATTGCTATCAACAGACGGGAAACACAGGATGTAACATGGCCAACATGGAGGTAGGTAGGAAAGGAAGCAGAATTCAGCACCGGAGGAATGGAAAGGCGCGCAGCCTAACCCAAATGGGCGACATCCCCACCCAGACCATCCTCTTCCAGCCTAGTCCTTCCTGACAGGGCCCGAAGCATGATCTGCCATGTAAATCATACGATTGAAATTCAGCCGTGCCCCGTGCCCGGAGGTCCCCCAAGATCGAACTTGCCCCAGTTTACTCCCGGGATTCCTGCCTTCTTCCATCCCAAATCGCTGGACCGTCATACGACTCTCTACTGCACTTGACTCGAAATCATACCATACCAGACATCACTTTCCGCATCTCACGGCCCGGCCCATCGCGACATTCGCTTGCCTACCCGTCCCGCGCCGCTTCGCACGCCTCACTCCTTCTCCTCGCCCAGCCTATCAGTGGGTGCATGGGAGGGGCGTCGTGCCGCTGCTGTTTACTCCTTTGGTAACCCCCGGCGCCTCACCTCATCCCATCTCGTCTCATCACGCGTTGCTGTGCGCGCTTCCTACGGCTCCGCATATGCCTTTGCTGCCGGCTGTGCTATAGCATCCGCCGTTCGTCCAGACGATCTACGACCGAAACCCACCGGGGGCTCCTTTGCCCGTCAGGCCACCCGCTGCATGGTCATACTGACCTTGGCTTCGAAGACCACCTCGCAGCCATGGCCCGCAACGACCCCTCTCAGGACCTCTTTGGGATGGACGGCTACATAGTCCAGGATCCTGATAAGCCCGATGGAGTCTTCATGACCAATGAAGATGCCTCTCAACCTTTCGCTGCTGGTTCCTCCGCCTGGCAATTCCAAAGCACTCCCCCCTACGACTCGTATGATCTTTCATCCACGGCTCCTCCCACCAACCCGACCTACGCCGCCCCCTCATGGCATCTTCGGAACTACGACCAGCAAGCCGTTGCCGCCGGTATAGCCAGTCTGCCGCCAGCCAGCGTCAATCCCGCTTCCCTCTTCGCCGGCTCCGTCCCATCGGCTGATTCCACGCGCCATACCACCAACCATCTGACTCGGCCAATCACCACCTTGACCCCGGCTGTTCAGGAGCAGCTGAGGAACATTGCCATGCCTCCGCACTTGCAGTACAACTCTCCCAAGAGTGCTTCAAGCCCCGATTCGGCCATTGGTGACGGTAAACTGGCCACCTCGACATCCCCCGACGTAGCTGACTCCGCAGCCAACGCGAGGAAACGAAAGATATCAGCAGAAATGGAGGAGGACGAGGAAGAGGACGAGGACGGGAAGCCCGTCAAGAAAACGGCTCATAACATGATCGAAAAGAGGTACCGCACTAACCTCAATGATAAGATTGCCGCCTTGAGGGACAGCGTACCTAGTCTACGCATCATGTCCAAGAGTGCACGGGGCGAGGACACAACAGAGGACCGCGAGGAGCTGCATGGGCTGGCCCCCGCACATAAACTCAACAAAGCCACGGTATGTGCAGCTTGTCAAGTTTAACTTATCAACACTTACTTACATACGCTGCAGGTACTAAGCAAGGCAACCGAGTATATTCGTCATTTGGAGAAAAGGAATGGCCGTCTGCTCGAGGAAAACAGCGCAATGCAGGCTAGGATCGCTGCATTCGAGAAGCTTTTCCTGGCTGGAGCAATGAATGGCTCCATCAGCCCGATGCAGCAACCGTCCACGCCTTTGCACTATTCCCAAACCGAGAACCAGCAGTCGTTCTTGAGTTCACCTGTCGGAACAGCGCAAGACGGATCGAATTCGCCTTCCGGCATGATACAAGTTCCCGAAGATATGAAGCGCATCATCTCGGCGCAAATGGCCGTAGGACAGCCTTATCCTGTCCCCCAACAACCTTTTCGTGGCGGTAACCCTGCCCTTATCCGGCAGCAACAAATCCAACAGCATCAGCAGATGCAACAGAGTCGATGGAACAATGCGGCTCCGTATTTCGGTAAACTCATGGTAGGATCACTGGCCGGCCTGATGATTCTGGAAGCATTCCGGGAAGACGAGATCAGTCAGGACAAGCCTGAGGGTCGTGGTCTCTTCGCCCTGCCCATCCAAGCCCTGGGTCAGCTCGCCTCCGGCCTAGACTTCCACGTGCTTGGATACCACTTCCGTGGCTCGCTGAAGGCTATCCTACTCCTGGGCACTTGCCTATGGATATTTCTGCCGTCGCTGTTTGCACCATCTACACCAAAGTACGACAAGTTACAGGCTGGAACCTTGCAACCAGCGCCATCTTTGGCCTCGTCAATTCACGTGCGGCGGCAGGCCTGGCTCACTGCTATCCAGACTGTATGGGTTCCAAGGCACAACTTCTTTCTTGAGGCTGCCGCTCTCATGCTGAAGACGGCGAAGCTCAGTCTTCGCAACACAATTGGAGTCCATGGCTACCAGGTTCTGACGGGGTTGACGGAAGAACAGGAGACGGCGCGCGTCAAGGCGTGGTCCATTGCGCTTGATTCTCAGCTCGCAGGGGGTGACGTCGAGATCAACAAGAGCCGCTTGGTATTGACACTTTTAGCGTCCGGCACACTGCCAGACACCCCCATCCGTCTGATGCTGAAGGCGCTGCACATTCGAATTCTCCTCTGGGACCTTCAGAACGGCCTGCCCATTGATACTGTGAACGCCATTGCTTCCAAAATCGCGAGATCCAGGTGGAACGAGGCCCGGAGGCTGAACCAGCTCCTAGTGCGACGTCGTGAAGCTAATGCAGCACCGCACGAAGACGAGCTACCCGAGCACCTAGCCGTGCTGGTGCAGCAAGAATGCGACGACGTCCTGAACCCCGAGGTCATTCAACGAGCTCACAATCTGGCATTCAATATGGAGACGACGCACGAAATAGCTGGGCCAATTGACAGGATGGATAGCGTGGTGGATGATACGGCCATCGGATCGCCCATGGACGCCGTTGCTGCATGGTGTTCCACGCAGACTCTGCACCGAGTCCTGTCATCAACCCTCAACAAAGACGAAGACCCACTGGAACAGAGGGTGGCCGATTTGGAGAAGGCTATGAGAATGGCGCCGATAGGCTCCACGGCTAAACTTCGAGCAACACTTGCACGTGCGGTGCTGGTGGACAGGAAGCGCGGTACTCACATCGCTCTGGCTATACAAGCCATGAAGACTGAGGGAACGGATCCCTTGGTAAGCTCCACGGCAATCATCAGTCACCCCTCACAAGAATCTAACCCGGACCTGCAGCTTGCACTGCAATGTGCGAAGTCCATCGCCCATCTCCGCCGCATCCAAAGCACTGCGGGGACGCCACACGAGGGTATTCGACTGATACAACAAATTGCCATACCCGGGCCGCAGATGTCCTTGCTCGGTTGTACTGCGGTGATGGAGCTGGTGGAAAGGATGCTGGAGCACAAGGCTGCCGCTGAGACGTTCCAGTCGTCTCTGGAGCGGCTGGTCGGGAGTTTGAGGCTGTGGATCGGCGGACCGGCGGGTGACGCCTGCGGCTTGGACACCCATGTGCAACACAAGGTGGTGGACAGATGTCTGAGCATAACGAAAAGCCTAGTCGGCATGGAGCTCGACACCGGCTACGGCAGCCTGGATGAAGACGATGGCGAGACATGCTAGAGAGGTTCTATTTTTGAAGAAGCCTAGATGGTATCGTCGCGAACCGTGAACGGTGGGAACGACACACCGACGCTGTGTGTATGTTGCTCTTACGGGATGAATTTTCCTTTGTTTGTACGACTATCGACGAATCCCCGGTCAAATCTTCGGGCTTGATGCCAAGGCATCTTAAACGATGAAGGAGCGTAAAAGTGGTTAAGAGGGCAAAAGATAAGATGCTTGGGACTCGAGACTGCAAGGTAGCGTGGCCATGACAGCTATCCCTGGGTACCTAGACGAGGAGTAATACTACTTGAATTTATACTGAAGATATCAAGCGGCTCTGGTCGTATAGACAAGTACTAGATGTTCCTGGTGCAGCATACCCATTGTGTAAAACCATCCTTAACCATAGGACTATAAGAGGAAAGGCGCAAAGCTGTTGTGTGCGCATGTCAAGATAGCCACCCAGGTAAACTTTAGGGTTAGCAGATAAGCTGGCGTACTGAATGCATCATATTTCGTTCCTGGCGGTGTGCACTTGTTCAACTCGAGGCGAGAATAAGGTAGTGTAGGTGATAGTAAATGCGAAAGATGTGCCACACGGGATACCTGATTATCGAGCACAATATTGACAGGAGCAAGCATCCCGAAAACACGTAGTTGCCCGTGTTGATACTACCGAGGTACCAAAGCATAGCTATACCTTACGGCAAGACCAGCGCTGGTCCCACTGTGGCCCACCAAGAAGCTCCAACTCGACCTGTGTTCTCCAAGCTCAACTGAAACCCCGTCTATATACACCAACCCAGGCCTCCATTCCGCGCACTTCGCTCACGGCCGCTTCGACGGAACAGTCCCCGGCAGCAGTCCCCCTCCTTTCCACACGCGTAGAATGGCAGCGCCGACAGCAGCAGCAGCAGCGGCGGGCGGCGGCGACGAGGCTGACGGCGGGTTTCGCTTCCCACGCGAGTACCACTTCCCCGCCTTCTTCACGCGGCAGACCAACCTGACGACGCTGCACGCCCAGCTAACCAAGTGGTCCGGGCTGGTGCTGGCCTATGCGCGGCACCACCGCCTCTTCAAGCTGCAGCTCTCGGCCGCCGCCGACTCGGACTTGTTCCGCAACCGTCGCCTCGACCGCCGCCTCGCCGCCGCCGACATCCGCGAGGTCATCGACTTTATGCGCAAGGACGGCCGCGCCGAGTACGTGCCCGGCGGCTCGGCGACCGGGGCCACCTCGTCATTGTCGTCGTCCGCGGTGGCGGCGGTCGCTGGCGGCGGCGGTGGTGGCGGCGCGTCGCAGGGCCCGGCGGCGGGGGACGTAGTGTACATCTACTGGCGCACGCCGGCCGAGTGGGCGGCCGTGGTCGAGGCGTATGTGGAGGAGACGGCGCACAAGGGCAGCGTGCTGACGGTTTACGAGCTGACGGATGGAGAGGGCACAAGAGGCACAGGTGAGTTGGATGCTGCTGCTACTGAGGGTTGCCGCGGGGACACATGGCTAATTGTGCGATGCTGCTAGAAATACATGGCATGGACAGCCAAGTCCTGATGAAGGCACTCAACATCCTCGTCAAGCGGGGCAAGGCACAGATTTTCGGCCAAGAAGATTCACTTGGTGTCAAGTTCTTTTGATGCACACCGTTGGCAGGCGCTTCGCTCTGCTCTCGACAAGTCCACTTCATCTTACAGGCCTAGACAAGCACAGCTACGCCGCGACAGCATCAGCGCAGGACAAGCATTTGCTGAAACTCGCTTCACTCCAGGAACCCAGCAACTTTTATTTCATCTGGTCCTTGTAGAAATTCTCCACGAGGAACTTGTCGTCGAACCTGATCTGTTGTGCCATGGCAACGTCGAGCAGCCAATCCGGCGACACGATCCGCGGCTCCATGTGTCCTTTGTGCGCCATGTCGATGAACTTGGTCCATAGCCCCTTCTCTTCGTGGCTGAAACCACTGAGGAGGTAGACCGGGTCGGGCGGCGCATTGCCATCCTCCTCCGCCGTCGTCGGCTTGATGGTGATGCCGCTGCGCGCCTTGTACGGCTTGAAGATGGCGCCGTTCGCTTCGGCAATGGCCCGGTAGCTCTCAATGCCGTTTCGCACCTTCTCTGTGCAATAAATCGGGACGCCTCGAAGAAGTTTACCCCTGTGCGACTTGGCCCTCGCTACCGATGTCTCGAGCTTGAAGTTGTAGCGAGATTCGGCTTCCTTATCTTTGAGGATATATTCATCTACGTCGGGGAGGCTGTCTGTCTCGAGGACGTGGTCGATGAATGTTGATGATATCACCTTTGGCCCGCGAGCCAAGGCACTGAGGAACTTGACGGTGCGCACAATGTGAGGCGCTGCTAGATAGTCACACGTCTGGCCTTCGCCCACGATGAGAATGCCGTGATTGCGCAACTTCCTCTGTAGTTCTTTTGTCAGCGTTCGTAAGCACCGGTAATCAAAGGCTGAAACTCACCCTGTCTTGGTCTTCTCTTTTCTGGTCTTCAACCCAACGTTCAAACCCTGTGAGGATTATACGCATCTCAACATCGGGTAGCGATGGCCTGGCCTTTTTCGAAGGCCGCCTGACCTCCTCATCGTCACCTTCATCATGACCTGTTTGGTTCTTATTAGCGGCCTCCTTCTCCGCCATGGCAGCGGCTCGCTTTCCACCCCACGGTGCCGTGCCGGCCTTGCTTTGTCTCTTCTTTTCCTTTTCGTAAAGCTCCATGTCAGGCACAATGGCCTGTAATATGTCTCTCGCCTTGGTTTTCGCACTTCGGCTACCTGTCGATACCACCGAAGGGGTGCTGTTCTCTTTCCCCGAGCGGACATGTCGTGTTTTCACCGGGGTTGAAACCTCAGCGGGCTGTTTCGCTTCCTTCTTCTTCTTTGCGTTCTTTGGCTCAGCCTCGTCAGACTTGCCGTCATTTTCGACATTCTGTTCCGTCCTTCCGATGACAATCCCTTCGGCGGGTCCGTGGTTATATGCATTGTCCTCTGCTGCCTCGAGGATCCTCCGCTTGCGCTTCGCTCGAGGAGACATGCTGTCGTCACCTCCAGGATAATATAGTTCCCGCAATCGCGACTCATCAAAGAAGGTCTGACCGATAATCTCCCCTAGATTCGTCCTCGGAGGAAAATGGTTGTATTTGGTGATATTCAAGGGCTTCATCTCGCACTTAGCGTAGCATTCCTCAATCCATAGGTGGTTCACCACAGCGATGCCCCATTCTGGCGCAGCCTTGCACTTCTCACTCGAATTACGAGCCGTGATAAGATGGGTATTGTCGTTCTTCATTGTTTTGGTAAATTCTGCGCCGCAAGCCTTGATGAGGTTCTCCAAATAGATTCTCGCTTCTCCGCCATAGTTGGACACCGTAATGCGGCAGTTTTGGAATCCCTCGATGCCGTCCTTGGGCACAGGATAGTGAAGAAGTCGTCGAAGGGGCGATGTCCATTCGTTATGAACTATCAGGTAGTAAAGCCATGACAAGTTTCCGACTTCTTTGCAGGATTGAGCTGCCTGCACGTATTGTGGTCCGGCACGGTATTGGCAGATGAAGATGTCGCATTCGTCCACGTCGCTAACCATGCGACCGCCACCTTCGCTAATTATTTCGGCTATGGTGCCCTTGAGACGTTCGTGAATGGACAAGTCCCACGACAGAAGAACTCGCTTGTCTTGGAACACCGTCGCGGGCGGTCGTGCCGAATGCTTGTGCGGTGGTGACGGAAGCCACTGAGGATTGGGTGTCGAGGCATGCTCCAGGTTCTCGTTTGTGGGTATCTCAAGATCGTCCTCTGCCGACTTCTTGAGTACCTCGGGATCTGGCAGGAGGTAAGGCTCCTCAGATATTCTCTTGCCCAATTTGAAGCAAGCATCAAACCTAGACTATGCTGTAAGTACATCGCATGCAGGAAGCTAGATGCGATGATAGGATCAGAAACGCACCAGTGCGGCAAAACGACCTTGCCCTTCCATCCTTTACGGATAGCAATCTGGATCCTCTCGTCTCCAAAATCAAGAGCACATACGTGAGTCGTCGGGCGACCGATATCCTTGGACTCCTGCCCGCCCAAAGCCATGGTAGCACCAATGATACTTTCTGTATCCATTTGCGGTAGACCGGCGCATGTCATGACGACTTCGGAGAAGATCATACGGGGATCGGGCGAGTAGGGTCGGACTTGGGCTTGCTTGTTGCGCTTAACCGAGTGCACGATCCATTGTGTTGTGACCACCGGGATCATGATAGCCTGAGATTCTGTATATTGCTGGAAATCTATCGTATTCGAGATTATGTGGGTGACCTTCTCGATGGGAATGGAGCCATCGCGACGAGGATCGAGCACCGTGGCGCCATTGTCTTGGAGGAGCGCAGAAAACTGTCAGGCATATTCTCAGTACGTCGCATTCAAGACACTTGGGTCTCAATAACCTACGTCGCTAATGGACTTTGGGGTCAAAGTGGCACTGGGAACAAATGCGACAGAGCATTCGTGGAAGACGCTGGACAGATTCGCTGCGCGGTTCGTCATGGCTGCGTGAAGAAGAATAAAGTCATAGACGGTGCTGTATACTTCGCATGAACTCGAGACAACGGGAAGCTACCCATACAGGGAAGACGTGATAATTCGGAGCCAGGAGCGAGTGAAAAGTTGAAAAGAATGATGTCAAGACAAACACTTTGCAAATAGATACCCTAGTGAAGGCAGGCAGGAAACATATGCCTGCCTATTAAACTTGGCCACTCGAGGTTGCGCGTTGTGACGCGCTGGTGGGGCGGCTTCATGGCACAGCTTGTCCTAATTGAGCCTAGTGTGCAACAACAGGCGTGTGTTTCGCGCCCTTTCACTTTACGCGTTACTTGGAGTAGCTCCGTCACGTCTCACGAGGCAGGAACAGTGACGCTCTAGAAATGCACGTGAATTTGAGAGTATGCTTGTTACCTGTACCTTATGTAGCTTGCTCGCACAGCGTCCCGTTCTTATGTACTGTACTCCCTTAAATGCTCAAGCGAATAACACCCTAAGAATAATCGCCTCATGTTGTGAGGTCATGCTCCGCCATGATCCCGACGCCGGCCCGGTCATCCTGCCGTTGAAATGACCTTTTCATGTGGAAAAACAAGGATGCGTCAATTTACGCAGGCCAATGCTACCGCGGCACCCAATAGCGCACTCTCTTCTGCCGGCACAAGCTCGATGTCGCCAACTTCAGCCCGCCCGCTGCCCTGGACCAGCTGGTTCACGTATCTCTGAAAGCTGGCGAAATAACCGGGGTACTTTTCAACAATGCTGCCATTGCAAGAGACGGTTGTGATCGGTAGACGAAGTTCTGCCTCCGCTTCTACTCGTGCTTGCGAAGCTGCTGGAAGTGTCTCAATGAATGATTGCTGGCTATCGAGTCGCAGGTCCCAGAGTGTGTATACACATGTGGCAAGGATGGCGCTTGAACGGACTGAGATGAAAGAGGCGAGGGACCGGAGGACGGACATGTCGGCAGCAGTTGGGACGTGAGTGGATGGGTGCCGTTCAGCAAACATCCGTCCAGCGTCAACAAGGTCTGATGAAACGTCGCTACAGTCATGTCAGTCGTGAGAGCGTGGTGCGCCTGCTCGATGGGAGGCCTACCTTTCGATCGCAGCAAGCATATCTGCCCCCATGGCATAGGGAATGGTAAGAGATGGCGGTACGACACCGCCAAATATTCCTGTAGATTGAATTGCGTCGACGAGCGCTAGCCTGCCCAGTTCCCCAAGGTACATGCCACTAACCAGGTGCTCCAGGGGCTGGAAGTCAGGCCTAGCGTGACCTTGAAGCAATTCAATATCCCACTTCATCAAGGGGAGCATGTGACGGCCGAACATGCCTAGCTCCGTATTGACAATAACGTGACTAGCCTCCTCAAACCAGCTGGGTGGTCGTTGTCCAAACTTAAAACGTCCGATGATGGAGGTTGGAAGGTAAGCAGCGATGTTGACGCCCGTGCCGAGGATTACACCAAACCGGGTCGAAACGTGAGAATATGACTGCGATAACAGACAAGCGCTGGAGTCGTTGAGGATGGCCTTGAGCTCTACCTCAAGACCATGATGCTGACAAGCCAACCGCACGATATCCTTCAAGTCTTGGCCGATCAGACCCTTGTTAGCATAAAACCCTTTCCCCATGCCCTGCAGCTTCCCACTGCCCAACGACGTTTGCCTGGTAATGATGTTAGCTTGCTGCCAGGCCGCAAAGGCACGATGCCGAGCACTTACTCTATAGGAAAACTCCATGACAGAGCAATCGGAAGAGCACGCGATGAGCCCTCCTCCTTCACCTGAGTCGTAGACAACGTCTCTACAATCCTGCCTGCCATCCAGTCGAAGAAGGCCATGCCCTCCAAATGCTTGATGGTCTTGTCGATGGAAAAACATCGTATGCTGATGATCTCGCTCACGCGACGAGACTGCTCCTTGCTGCCCCTCAACCCCACGAGAGCAACCCGTAACGTTGAACCTCCAACATCCAACGCCAGGTACTGGCCAGACTCAAGTCCCGTCGGTAGCTGGTGAACGTATGATGGAATCATGCATTGCGGATCGGAAAGGAGTCGCTCGAGGAATTGCTTCTTGAGGCCGGCGGAGAGTTGGAGAAGGCCGTCCCCACTGACAGGCCCGATGAGAGACGCCTCGGCTTCCTTCAAGAACTCTTGCACAGTTTGGATCGGCGTGGTTGTAATCTGAGGCTTACCCACGGTCTCGATGACGAGAGGGCTAATCCAGAAGGATAAGAGTGCCTGGATCAGGGACTTGCCCCGAATGAGGCTTTTGACGATGGCGGCGATGAAAGACTTGCGAAGATCCGACATGGCGGAAACGAGTGGATGCATGACATCGGGAAAAGAGACAAACAAGGGAACGGAAATGGGTATATAAAGCAACCTAGAAAAGACACGCGTTACACAAGTCTATACGGGGCGAGAAGCGTCCAGACACGGTAACAAGGTAGTAGTGGTTGCAGAACAAGCGATGAGGCAAATGGCATCACCAAGAGTCGTGTGGACGGTAAACAGATCGAAGGAGAGGACCTTTTGCCCAATGCCCAGTGCCGGACCACGGAACGATCGACAGGCACTGCTAAGCTTGGTGGGTAGGGGAGGGAAGAAGGAAGGTAGGAAACGGGCGAATACGAGGCGTCACGTCTTGATGCGACCAGACCGCAGCGAAAAGATTGACTGATTCTAAGACATGTCGCTTCGTGGTTCGAGAGACAGAAGGTCGTATACCCCGGGTCTCCCTGCATCAGTGACAACCGCGGGATGCTACCGGAAGTTGTCGGTGTGCTGGGCCAGGCGTGCGTGCGTACGTGCGTCCCAGAAGACGCGAGTTGTGTGGCAGCACCCTACGGTAACAGGCGAAAGCATGCAGAGGGGAGCCGGACGGGAAGGCGGGCCACCTCAGAACATGGGGCCGGCGGTATCGAGGGCAACCACCAGCACGAACAACGTCGCACACAGGCCTCCCTCCAGTGAAGGACGCAGAGGGCACAGCCAGCTGGGAGGCCAACCAAGATGGGGCTCCAGGCAAAGTCAGGAGGATAGTTACCGGTACCCCAGGCAGGTGGAGGAGCACAGCCTGCCAGGGGAGGGGAGCTGCGAGCAGAGCTCCCCGTTGCTGCCCTGATGCCAATCGGCATGGCGGGAGGCGCCGATTGTGCTCGTGGCTTCGAGGCAGGGCGCCGAGCGAGGTTGAAAGGTAACGTTGCGATGGGCACGCTGAAAGTTCAGTGTGGAGCCACGCCGTTCCCGTGGGTGGCCTAACGTTGTCAAAGTCCTGGGAAGGTGCCCACCAAAAATTGTTAGTGCAAGTCTGGCAGGCGCCTTGCCGCTCAAGTTCCGGCACGTTTCTAATCAGCGGCAGTGGGCCGCCCCACCCCGCCCAACATCGCCGAGGCCAGGTGGTATCGCTGGGGCTCTGGGGTACTGCTGCAGTGGAGTTGACGCAAGGTGGGGGCCGTTGCAGCCTGCAGGCGCCTCTTCCACCTCCGAACCTAAACTTTCAATGTTGCACCACGCCTCACGGAGGAGATTACAGATTACAACCTCATTGCCCCGAAATCCATGGATATGTCCGTTTCTCGGTCTCGTTCGAATGGCCATCACTCACCATGCCGTTTCTTGTATGACGACGAACTGGCGAATGAAAGCTACGGCACCCCGCTTTGCATGTTGGGCAGCTCAGGAACCCCCCGGTAGAATCCAGAAGCCTTCTAGAAATACTCCCTTAGAATAGTCCGGCATGCCCTTGCTGCAGATGAAGGTGGAAGCCGTGTAGAGCATCCTGCTTAGATTATGCAAGATCATGGCTGATCTTGAGGAACGTGGTACTCTGATCTCCTGAGTGGTAGTGTGCCGTGGTGCTGTTGGCCCGATAGCCTCACCACCATCGACCGGACCACTTTGGACGTACCGGTTCTCCAGCCCCGTACTAGTAGACTATATTCCAGAAATTCTTTAAGCTACCACGCTTACAGATCAGCTGTTTATGGTACGCCATTGGCAGAAAAGCCTCATTCTCGGCCAGACTAAACCGGCCACCGCAGCCTATCATTGCGGTATCTTGGTCTGGTTGTAGCACGATGCCAGGAAACATCCCACAGCGATTATTTGAAAGGTTTCTCGATGCGGCAATAACCGATCGGATAGTGGTGGGACCTAGCACTGCGTTGGCAAACGACTACAGTGACGTTCCATTTGCTTGGACACACCACCATTGTCACCACCGTGTTGGAACCTTAGTATCTCGCCGGCCGGTCGGACTTGCTGTTTGCCCCAGCATCGATCTGGAGGCACAGTAAGACTCGGACGGCCTCGGCCAGAACTGCACACGGTCGTGGCGTTGGTCAGTCCCCTCATAAGCGCTTCTGCCCAACGGATGATTCCCAGCTTCCAGCTGCTTTGCAAGTTCAGTGAAGTCTTGAGTAGCATCGACTCTGTATCTCAACCCCCCTTATTGTTTGCCATATTTGCTCAACCCCCATTTTCGTATCGTCCCATCAGTCACACTATTCCTCTTTCGTTCGATACATCCATCCACCATGAGATTGATCATTCGTGACGATGCCGACGCGGCAAGCAGCTACGTTGCCAACTACATCGTAGATCGCATCAAGCACTTCCACCCCACACCACAAAGCCCCTTCGTGCTTGGCCTTCCCACAGGATCCAGCCCGCTTGGTGTCTACAAGAGTCTGGTCGAGAAATACAAGGCTGGCGAGGTGAGAACAGACTGTCTTAGATTATATGCCGATCTTGGCACAACTGACAGAGGATTTTCAGATATCCTTCGAAAATGTAGTCACCTTCAATATGGACGAGTATGTCGGCATCCCGCGAGACCATCCCGAGTCTTACCACTCCTTCATGTGGAAGAACTTCTTCTCCCACGTCAACATCCACCCCTCCAACGTCCACATCCTCAACGGCAATGCACCCAACCTCGAAGCCGAGTGTGTTGCCTACGAGGAGCAGATCAAGAAGGCTGGTGGCATTGATCTCTTCTTGGCTGGCATTGGCGAGGACGGACACATTGCCTTCAACGAGCCCGGGTCAAGTCTGGCGAGCCGCACCAGAGTCAAGACCCTCGCTTACGACACCATTCTGGCCAACTCGCGCTTCTTCGACAATGACGTGACCAAAGTTCCCAAGATGGCACTTACGGTCGGGGTCCAGACCGTCCTTGAAGCAAGGGAGGTCGTCGTCATCATCCTGGGTGCGCGTAAAGCGCTAGCATTGCAGCGATGTGTCGAGCAGGGCGTCAACCACATGTGGACGCTCTCCAGCCTACAGCTGCATCCTCATCCCATGATTGTGGTCGACGAGGATGCCACGCTAGAGTTGCAGGTCAAGACTGTCAAGGTACGCCGATACTCTGTAGATGAAGCAATCGTTTAGTTGTTAACATGTATACACAGTATTTTAAGAGCATTGAGAGTGTTGCCAGGGAGCAAGGCTTCGAGCAGATCCTCCCATCACGGGTCCGCACTGGCAACGGGCCCATCCCAGAGACCAAGGTCGACGAGGTAGCCTCGCCAACCATACTCTCCCCACAGCCCACCACATCCCGCTTGCTTCGGGCTACCCCGGCGACGGAATATCCGGTGCGGTCTGTGTCTCCGGACCTGATTCCGGACCGCATGGCCTCGCGCATTCCGGAACCCCATCTCAGTCAAAGATTGACCCCTAACCCGGAGCAGCAGTTGATGCGGCAACCTGTTGGTGCCTACTAAGCAATGCTTTAATATGATGTGTACACAACGGTACTCATTTACAGAACCTTGTGGAAGCGAAGGACATCATATTGTATCGATAGGTTTCGTGTTGGTAGCAAAGTCTTTTAAGGGATTATGACATGGTTTCGAACTTGTAGCGGGCACGAGGAAGCACGTTCCTCCGCCACTGATATGACATTTCTTACTTGTGCTATTTGAGCAGGGTCGTGTTGCATGACTATAGGCCCAGGCAAAAGTCTGCGTGCTCGTGTGATTCAGGAGATGATGGATTTTATGCTTAGTCTTACTAGTCGTGACTGTATGCAAATCTCCCGCATTGAACACCTACGAGACAGGCCACTTGCCGTGAGTGCGAGGAGGCATATCTCTTCTCCCAGAGTGACACGAGTGATCTGTTCCGCGGTCAGCGCTGTGCACACGTGTTCTTCACCAAGATGAAATGCCTTTATGGTCTTTTGTGTAGTACAACCACAGCCGCACAAGTGAGTGAGTTGACAGATTGAACGATTTTCTTTGAGTCGTCATATCCCAGGGACGCCTGCCAATATGTTCCTCTCCTCAATAGTCTGGGTATAACTAAGCCTCTGCCTTTCCCACAAGGTACTTGGGTGTAGCTCAAGCAGGATTGGAGCAGCCCTGCGCCATATCTCCTCGCACACCTTTCAACAGCATAAACAAAGGTATTATTACAATGGAAGTTTCCAACCAGATCATTAGTCGTAACAAGGACCTTTCCAACACAGATATCGTGTTCCAACTCTTACTCGGCGGCAAAATATCGCTTAGTTTTGCTTTGAATCTGTTGCGCTTTGACTTCCGGAGGTACAATAGTATGGTGGACTACGTGCGGCCTATAAACTGCGTCGACAGGAGGCATCCTGTTGGAAAAATTAGTGTCAAGCCAACCATATTTGTAAAACGTGGCGCTCACCAGTCATCGAGACTCAGAGGGAAATACTCATATAATGGATCAGCTTCCTCTGGAGGGCTGGTCCCGGAGTTTTGACCTGTGACATGAGCAGCCTTCCCTGGTTTTGGGCTTTGCAGCTCAGCACTTGATCGATTAGGACTCCGCTCATCTTCGGATAGAGATAGCGTGATGGGCAGTGATGTGTTCTGACGTCCGCCAGCACCGCCCTGTGCGTAGCTGCCATGATTACCCATCTTCGGAGGGTTATTTAGATCTTTGGACCACGCAGGTATAGGCGGCTTCGCAACATTGGGTGACATTGCGACTCGCTTTCCAGGGTGGGAGCCCTGACTGGGTTGCGGCTGTTGGAAGGCTTGATGCGTTGTCCACTCGCCGTTCTAGAATACTGTCAGATTTTGACTCCATCAATGCTTAATTAGAACACCCACTTGTATGGATGACCCATTATGAGATTTGATCCCTACGGGTTGTGCGTTCTCCTTTTCACCTTTGATGGTAGAGCCTTCGGATCCTGCTGTGCTTTTCCTTTCAAGTTTTTTCTCGCTTGTCAGGGGTACGTCCTTGCGGCTGTCGAAGTTTCGCGGACTTCGTCCCCGGACAATGACGGGTCCAGACTGAATGTCGGCAATCTTGATAACATCTCCTGATGTTGTTTTCCCTAGGAGACTGATCTGAACGACGTAGTGCTGCTGGAGACCCTTTCTCCTGCCATTGTTGGCCGTAGCATGCTTGAATTGCAACCGCTTCCAGGACACAGGAACCGAAACCAGATGTGCGTCGAGCTCTTGACCCGAGGTAAGGTCCAGGGATATATGAGAAGGAGCTGCCGCCACTTTGAGATCCTCCCCTGGTTGCGCGCTTGAGCTTTTCCAGGGAATGCAGATAATCTCTGTAGGTTTGCCTTCAATCGATTCCACGGCTGTAATGGATGCCGATAATTCTGTTATGGGAATTTGGCGACCTTGACTATCAACGACTTGAGATACAACGCGCGGCAGCGTGATTTGACCCGAACACTGCCAAAGATTGCGCCGATAACATGTGAGTTCAAGCGGACGGCCAGCGGATGTGTCTCCACCGAAAACGTCTTCCGCAACGAAGAACATCCCATAGAGTTCTGCGCTCATGCTGAACTCCGCAAACTTGCCGGTTTCATCAGCGACGCTTGAATGCACGACTGGCTCCGTGAATCCCAGCAATTTGTTGTCAAGCTCTGTTGGCGAAGATCCATCGTTGAGAGCATCTTGATTCATCGGCGGCTCGTATTGCCTGGATGGGTACGCGAAAGGGTCCTCGAATGTGGTTGCAAAGTGGTCGAAATCATATGAGGGGGTGAAAGGAAGTGGAGGGAGAGCGGCGCTGTCTCTTAAAAGAAAACCGATTTCAGTAACAGGGCACGAGGAAGACGTGTATACTGGAGGGGGGTGAAGAGATCGTGCGTAGTAGTATGGAGTGGATTATGCTTACAGCAAAGCATCATCGAAGCTCAGGTCCTGGTCGACAAAAGTGTCCATAACCAAAGGCTGGCCAGCGGCGTGGCTCAACCCCATGGCATCGCTGGTGGCAGCGCCAGACGACATCGCCGGCATGGAGTTGAAAGTGGCCATGGCATGTTTCAACGGAACCGCCCGCCAAAGGACAAGATGTTGGAAAGAGCTGTTTGCAGCAGACCCAAAAGAGAGCTTAGAAAGATAAGACAATAGCTACAAAGCAATATTCAGCGCGGTGGAAGTGAGTCCCCAGGCTGTGAGGTTCGCTATCGGATGTCGCAAAATACCGGCGGACAGTGCGAAGACGTCGCGAGCCGAGCAATCGTTGAACTGTGCCGTCTTGTCGAAGGATCGGGAAGAAGGAAGAAAGATCGACTGCAGCGCCGCCTACCTCTCCGCGCACCTGTATGCTCCTGTGAGCAGCCCAGTGAAAGATGGTGGAGCAGAGGGGTAGGATGGGTGAAGTCAGGAACGCCCAGGTGCGGGAGCTCGAGGTGACAGCGAGTGAGCTAGATTGGAGGTCAACTTTTCCTGCCTACCTATCTACCTTACCACAGGCAGGTGTGGCTCAGGAAGGGCAGGTGCAAGGGGGGTTCGGCCTGCCCTCCTCACATGGCGCCGTTCCTACCTCGGCGAAGGGCGGTTTTTATCTTTGACGACTAGCATTTCATTGGTTGGATGGCAGAGGTGGGTGCGGGGGCCCAACGGTACTAAGTACCGAGCGATGCAACGTACATTCCTTTCTTCTGAAGCTACTCTCGACCATCACATTGGAGACCGCGGATATGGCGGTACTTTGATGTGCCGCGACAGGTAGCAGGCCGATTTGAGTACTTCTGCCGCTCCTGCTATTCCTTAGCCCCTGGACTGGGGGCATGGTGAACCCCTACGCCGGAGATTTGCAGCGGGGTGACCCCATCCAGGTTCAAGCCACCCGGCTTCCATTCTCGTTCTGTACTCACAGCCTCCAAGCCAGCTTTCCGGAAGCTCACAACAGCCTGACACAAAAACACTTCTTTTGATCAGGGACCGGGAGCAGGATCCTCCTTATCTATTCTTATCTATTTGCAAAGAATGGGGTTCCTTGAAGAAAGAGAACAAACAAGGAAAGTAGATCAACTATATACTCTACGTTGTTGGTCAGTAGGATTACAATCTGCCGTCGTAACTAAGGTATCTAACAGCGCCTTCAATACCGGTCGTTTGTCCCTTCACCCTTACGTAGTTGGGCTAAATCTTTTGATCAGCGCGAAGGTGGCATTGGTGTTTTTGCAAACATGCTCCTTGCACGGATTGCCACGTCCGTTCGTCGCCTCGTGCCCTGTCCTACTGGCTTAGTGCGCCCGCGTGTGTGTATCTTCCTGTGCCGCTGCGACGCCCCTGAGTCCACGCGATTGGTACAGATTCGCAGGAGATGGCTTCTCCAAGACTTCATGGATACGCCCTTGGTCTAGACCCGGTTCAAAAAACCGCTCGAGATGTTACTGCTTTATGGATTGTCGTTAGTCGCTTCACAAATGCTTGTCAGCCCGGGTCACCCTTGTGCCGAACTTCCAAACTTCATCCAGTACCAGACGGCGTGTGCCGTCTTGAATGTTCTCTGAGAAAATTACCAGATCGGCGTCGGCACCAGCTTCTAATGTTCCTTTCGTGCCTTCCAGGCCGAGCATGGCAGCAGGGGTTGCTGTCACGGCCTTCAATGCTTGGGGCACGCTTGTTCCGGACCATTCCAAGAAGTTGTTGACGCATTCTAGGAGTGTGATGGAACTATATTTGTTGAGACATTATCAGTCAGCCGCACTTTGAATGAGGTCGTACTAAACGCAAGTGTACCGTCATGTACAACTCACCTTCCAGCAATAGTCTCCGAGTTCTCAAGCAACAACTTGGATCCCTTCTTAACAATATTGCAGATCTGCTCGCCATTGGTCCAGGGGTATGCACCATCCGGCAAACCAACTAGATGCATGGCATCGGTCACTAGGATGAAACCGTCAGGATGCGCATTGAAAGCAATCTTGACTGTCGTTGGATGGAGATGAATGCCGTCCGCAATGATGCCAAAGTATGGCCGAGGAAGGCTCTCGGCAAGTCCAAGGACCCCAAAAATCCCGGGATTGCGATGATGCAGTGGGCGCATGGCGTTGAAGAGATGCGTGATCATGGTGGCGCCCTGCGCGACAGCTGCCGAAGCATCTTCATAAGTTGCTTCCGAATGGCCTATTGAGAAGATGATGCCTCTTGACCGCAACTCCGGGATCAGGTCACTCATATGGCCTCGCTCTGGAGCCGCGGTTATCATCTTGACCGGAATTGTGCTGTTATCTGATTCCCGGCCGATGTTGGCAGCGCCATAGCACTCCTCGATGTCGTCTATCGAGTAAGCTTGCCTCAACACTTCAACATCGTGCACGCCGTTCTTTGTGGGGTTCAGGAACGGGCCTTCACAGTGAGCGCCAAGTGATTCAGCGCCGTCTTCGGCAATGCGCATGCAGCCGGATGGCCCGAGGAACGGCACAGCCTGTCAACAGTTTAGCCGGACGGGGCCGCCATTCGTACCGGAGATGTTCCAACCTTTTGATATAGTATGGGCTTTTGGCTCGTCACGGTAGGGAGATATGATGTTACGCCCGTCCTTATGAGGAGACGGTTCAGTTCTTTGACCTTCTTTCCGTACTGCGACATGTCCTCGAGCAAGGTCGAGAAGTTGAAGCCGAATGCGCCATTGAGCTGGCAATCTATCATGCCGGGGGAGACGATGCGTCCGCCGAGGTCGATGGTCTGATCGGGTAGGACCAGCTCATCGTAGAAGGAAGCCTGGCTGTGAATGATCTTACCCGTCACGGAGCTGACCCAGAGGTCATCTTCGACGAGCCTATCGCCTCGCAACAGGCGACAGTTGGTGAACTTGGTCAGCCCATTCTTGGGCCGTAGTGGTGGAGACAAAGCAATAGGCATGGTATGTTTTTAAAGAAGGAGGGCATCAACCTCTCAAGGAACCTTTATGCACGGGCTGTTACAGGACTGATGGTCCGGTTGAGGCTCTGAGACTACTTCCATATTAGAAGCACGAAACCTCAATAATAAGACGCAGGCGTACCGGGGATGAAGTAATCGGTGCGAGGGCTACGACTAGAAATGATGGTATGGAAGGGTCGGTACCGGCTTGCACTACATCACGCTTATCACGGTCATCTTCCCACTGTTACCGTGCCATGATGAGGAAGATTGTGGGCCTGGAGACAACGAGGAGCCAAGGACCAGTTGGCCTATCGGCGACTGTTGGGTGGCCGGCATGGCACAGGTCCATCTTCGACCAGCCTACAACAACATGATTCTCTGTGGAAGGCTCGGATACTACGGAAGGGCGAATCTGGCCGATGCCCAGCGGAACAAGAAGCCACCAGCAGCGTTTCGGTCTTGCGGCTTTTGGCATTGTTGCTTCCCACTCAGCTAGATCAGCGGTTGACCACGCCTCTCGCTATGGAGGAGAGGATGCCACCATGGATTCGCACCGGCCCAGCTCTAGACCCTTTCCCCCCGCCACCGAGAATGAGATGGATGGACGCACATTCTCGTCTCGTTGCGTACGAGAAAGTGAGGGAGGGCAGGAGGGCGAAGAAAACCATGTAACGTTGACTTGTTGGTGAGAGATTGTGGCCCGGCTAGCAGCCCCACGCCTACGGCTGTGTCACGCCCTCATCCACATGCCCAAAAAGGCAACCCGGTGGGCGCTAGATCTCGTCCTAGTAGGAAGTGATACCTTACCTTTAGGTCAGTCTAGTCAGCCTGCCGGCCAGCAATTGCTCACACCCGACCCTCATCCTACCCGGCTTTTATCCGCTACAGCGGCTCCGCTCTCTGCTACCCACCTACCTACCTAGTACCTACCTAGGTACACTCACTCTCCAGAGCACGGGCGGGCATTTACAGGCGGCTGTCTGTCTGCCCTGCCGCTCTAGCCCTACCCGCCATGGTAACGAGCGCCCCTCAGCCAAAGCCTCCGCGACAGCCTCATCTCATTGTTACTCGCAGGCCAGCTATGCCGCCCACGATAACGTGACAGGAAGCAGCCGCAGCTTCCGGCAGACATTCAACATGACCAGCTCCGACTATGCAGATCTAGGTCTGGACCCACTGTGGCAGGACATTGACTGGTACGTACGGCTACGGCGCCGGCAGCGGCGACGCAACTGCATGTCTCCATCGCATCACTTTTGCCGTCTCCGCTTCGGCCGGAAGCCGTGACCTTTGCCATGGCCATGGCCGGGACCCCAGCCCGCATCTTCTTACGCCATGACCCTTGGGACACTACGATGCTTGTTGATTTGGTGGTCTGTCTAACTCATGTCGGGTTTCTAGGGCGATTGGCCAGACCCTGTTGATGGGCTGGGATGGGACCGAAGTGACGCCTCAGATTCGGAGCTTGATTCAAGATCATCATCTAGGCTCCATCATCTTAACGGCTAAGAATCTGAAATGTAAGCTCTTATACGTGTTTTATCCAATGGTAGCCCGCTACATGCAGGTGACGACATGAGCTGATCGCCCATGTGCTTGTCTTTGGCATCTCGATATGCTGATACTGACTGTGCCTTTCCAGCTGCCCAGCAGACAGCAAGGCTCGTACAAGAACTGCAGACTATTGCACAAAAGGCCGGCCATCCGCAACCTCTGCTCATAGCCCTTGATCAGGAAAATGGCGGTGTCAACAGTCTGTTCGACGAGGACTATGTCTGTCAGTTCCCGAGTGCAATGGGCATTGCCGCCACTGGACGGCCTGATCTGGCCTACGAAGTAACCAAGGCCACGGCCACGGAGATCTCGGCGTGCGGCGTGAATCTGATGCTTGGCCCTGTCCTGGACGTGCTGAACAATGCCCGATACCAACCTCTGGGCGTGCGGGCCACAGGAGACGATCCGCAGGAGGTCTCCCAGTACGGCCTGGCTGCGATTGACGGTATCCGAGATGCTGGTCTAGCTTCCTGTGGCAAGCATTTTCCTTCCTACGGCAATCTCGACTTCCTCGGGTCCAACCTGGATGTGCCAATCATAACTCAGACGCTCGAGGAACTTAGTCTCAGCGCGCTGGTCCCTTTCCGATACGCCATTGCTTCGGGTAAGCTTGACGCTATGTTTGTCGGCGGCTGTGGCATCTCAAACCCGTCCATGAACGTCAGCCATGCCTGTCTATCCGATCAAGTCGTCGACGATCTCCTTCGCAACGAATTAAAATTCAAGGGAGTCGCCATCTCCGAGTGCCTCGAGATGGAGGCTCTCAGTCATGATCTTGGAGTCCAGAACGGTGTCGTCATGGCTGTGGAGGCCGGGTGTGACCTTGTCCTGCTCTGTCGAGCATACGATGTGCAAGTGGAAGCCATCAAGGGTCTCAAACTGGGCTATGAAAACGGCATCATTACCAAAGAACGCATATTCACCTCGCTCAGGCGTGTTCTGCATTTGAAATCGAGCTGCACTTCCTGGTCCAAGGCCCTAAACCCTCCAGGCATCTCCCTCTTATCACAACTGCATCCTTCCCACCTTGCCTTGTCACGACGCGCCTACGATGACTCCATCACGGTCATGCGGGACAACGAGAAATTATTGCCTCTCGCGGCGTCAATGCACCCTGGCGAGGAGCTCCTCCTGCTTACCCCTCTCGTCAAACCCCTTCCAGCCACATCCCTTACCAAGAGTATCCTCGAATCCAAACATAACCAGGCTGGAACGCCAACAAGTCATGATAGATGGGTACATAGAAATCACGACAGGGGCGCAATAATGAGCGGAGAGGGCGTCTTTAGAGAATTCGGCAAAGAGCTGGCTCGATCTCGCAACGAGAAACTGCTTCATACGAGCTACACCGCCAATGGTGTACGACCAGGTAACGTTCTGCTGCGAAGCCCTGATTTGGCGCTCCTCGAGGGCGTACCAGGCTAATAGATCCCCAGTGCATGAGAACCTGATCAACCGAGCGTCGTGCATCATCATCGTCACGGCTGATGCAAACCGAAATCTCTACCAGGCGGGCTTCACTAAACATGTCGACATGATGTGCTCCATGCTAAGAAGCCGAGGGCAGAAAAAACAGCTCATCGTGGTTGCTGTGAGCTCCCCTTACGACTTTGCCATGGACAAATCCATAGGCACGTACATATGTACCTTTGACTTTACCGAGAATGCCATGCACGCTCTAGCCCGAGTGCTGGTTGGCGAGTTTCATCCTCGCGGGACCTTGCCGGGCACTTTGCGTAAGAGCAAGAAGGTGCTCAAGTCGCGGCAACCTTGGCTCGTCGACGAGTACGACAAGGACCGGGACGCCGCTGCACTGGAGGTGCTCCTTCGTGCTGTGCTTCGGGATAGTGCGCATCTGCATTTTCTCAGGACCACAACAGCGGCCACCTTCACCCTCTTCAATCCCAACATTGCTGAATCCCACTTCGTGGTGCGCAACAGCAGCACGCAGGCGCTTTATGGGTTTGTTGCCACTTACCTCGCGCACGGCACTGGTATCCTGGGAGCCATTTTCGTGGACCCAGCGAAGCGCAACATGTCAATCGGCAGGGCCCTTCATCGGCGCGCACTAAAGAACCTAACGCAGCAGCGAGGTCTCAAGAAGCTCCAGATTGGCATGTCGTTCCCAGGAGTCTTCCTAGGCATTCCCATGGACATGGAGGTGATCACAGTGAAAAACTGGTTCACCAACAGCGGCTGGGATACTCAGTTTCCCAGGAGGCTGACCAACTTGGTCATCTCCGACCTCGCAAGCTGGTCAGTCCCCGAAGGGCTTCTGCAAACCATCCAGAGAGCCAACATCAGCTTCGATCTCATCCACGGACTGGACAACGCAGAGAGCGTGTTGAGCCACGTTCACACCAACGCAAACCCAGAGGTGCTGGAGCTCTATAGATTTGCCCTCTCGGAGACCAAGGCGTGCGGCATCGTCCGCGCCAAAGATTCTACGGGCAGCCTACTTGGGACCATCATCATCTGCCGCCAACACAGCCCGCTCGTCCCCTTTTTCCCGGCGCTCATGTCCCACACCGAGGATATCGGGGGTGTCGTCGCGCCGGTCGTGCCGCCAGCGCCGCAGGCAGCGCTCGTCCTTCAGGGGTTGGCGCTGATGGGCGTCCGGCAGAATAAGAGCCACAAGGCCTCAAAGACGGTCTTGACTTGGGTAGGTTTTCTTCTTTTCCCCAGAACCTAGTTACTTTGACATGACGGCTGGACTAATACCGATAGGCGGTGGATGATACGTATGAGCCGCTCGTGGCCATGGGCTTCGACGTTCTCCAGTCCTTCGAAGAGATCACCAATTCTCCCGAATCTGTCAGCCGGGCCATAGATGAACAAGCGCCCAACGGACGCCGTTAGGTCACGTCGACTTCGTCGCCACGGATCATAAATACGAAATGCTCTTTCTGAGTTCGTGGTAGGCGCTTGTCATTGGCATCGTTCCGAGGCTAGGTGCCAGAAACGGTCGGTGAACCGTCCAAAAGTGGCTATTGGAGGGGTGATGTGCTCATTGTCAGTTTTAATTCCATGGGTGTGTGCTTGTTGGAGGGCCCTGTTTGGCTGCAATTCACGTTTTGTAGTTCGACGTTTCTAACCAGAATCAGATACCATTCCTAGTTCTCTATCTCGCTCAATAATTATAGAAATATGTGTCTAAAACCGCCTATCATTCAATCTGTTCCACAGTGAACCGGGATATGCTTCACAGACTCTCAATCGAGACGGGAGCGTCGCCTTCTAGATCACGGCCGCTCTCGGAGACCTTGATCTCACCCTTCAGGGCCGAAGTGTCCTTCAGCTTTCCGTCCTCTCCGACTTCAAGCTCCACGACTGTGTTGCCGTCCTGATCCACGACCGCCGTCTTAGTGCCGGGAGCGGCTTGGTAAAGTGCGACTTCCACGTCTGTCGTGTAGTCATAGACAGCGCCGACTTGCTTTTTGTTTCCAAGAACCAATATCGTGTTTTCGCGCACGTAAAGCGGGAGCGTGCCAAAAGCATGCTTCTCCTTGAACCAGCCCGGGCCAGTCTTAACCTCGTTGGTGAAGTAGGAAGTCCACTTGCCTTTCGGCAGATAAAACTCGACTTCACCAGACTCCTCGAAGACAGGTGCCGCCAGAATTTGAGAACCGACAAAGAATTGACGATCAATGTACCAAGCGGTGGGGTCATCCGGGTACTCAAGAGCCATGGCACGGAGGGACGTGGGGATGCCGCCCTCCATCGATTCAATAGCTTGAGCATAAATGTACGGCATCAGGCGAGTCTTGAGCGCAGTCCACTTTGCCAGCGTTTTCGAGCAACCCTCTTCAGTCTCGTCGTCGTCGTCGATCGTCCAAGGCACGCGGTAAGAATTGCTGCCATGCAAACGGCTGTGACTACACAGCAGGCCCATGCCGACCCAGCGCTTGTAAATCCAGGGAGGTGGGTAACCCTCGAACCCACCGATATCACAACTCCAGTACGAGAACCCACTAAGTCCCATGGACAAGCCTCCACGAACAGATTCAGCCAGTGCCTCGGGAGTGGACTCGCAGTCGCCTCCCCATTGCAGGGGCAGTCGCTGAGAGCCAGCGCAAGCCGCACGAGCAAACAGAACAGCTTCGTCCTTGCCGTACCTCTTCTGCAAGGCCTCGTAAACAATCTTGTTATAGGCGAACGCGTAGTAATTGTGCATCTTGTGGGCATCAATGTCCTTGTCGTACCACTGCACATCAAGGGTTGGGATGCGCTCGCCAAAATCTGTCTTAAGGGCGTCGACACCTTTATCGAAGAGCCCATTGAGACACTCAACGTACCATTCCACAGCCTTGGGGTTTGTTACGTCCAGGAGACCCATACCAGCCTGCCATAGATCCCATTGCCAAACGTCGCCGTTCTTTCGCTTGAGAAGGTACCCGTTGTCCGCAGCATGCTTGAAAGCTGCTCCGTGTTGTGCGATGTAGGGGTTAATCCACACACAGACCTTCTTGCACAGTCCGCTTTCCTTCAAGCGAGCAATCTGGGCCTTGGGGTCTGGAAAGCGTTCTGAATCAAAAACGAAGTCAGTCCAGGTGAAAGCCTTCATCCAGAAGCAGTCGTAGTGGAACACGTCAACCGGAGAGCCTCGGGCCTTCATGCCCTCGAGAAACGAGTTCACGGTGGCTTCATCGTAGTTTGTGGTGAAGCTGGTGGTCAACCAAAGGCCGAAGCTCCAGGTCGGTACCTTTCCAGGCTTGCCCGTCAGGATCGAGTACTTCTTCAAAACCTCTTTTGGCGTTGGGCCGTAGATGATGTACCACTTGATCCTCTGTCCCTCGACGGAAGTCTGCACCCGGGTGCATCTCTCACTACCAATCTCCAGCTCAACTTTGCCTGAGTTATCGATGAAGACTCCGTAGCCCCTGTTGCTCATCCAGAAAGATACATTCTTGTAGGCTTGGTCACTTGAGGTGCCACCGTCGGCGTTCCAGAGGGTGACATCCTGGCCGACCTTATTCCAAGCACCGAAGCGCTCTCCGAGACCATGTACGCTCTCGCCTACTGCTAGGTTTGTCTGGTAGAACATGTAGTGTTTGAAATCTCTCAGGTCGCCAAGCTGCATTGGGTGGCTTGGTTTCGGGCCATAGGCAAACCCGACGCTTCGGGGGCCCATGGCGGTAAGGTGCTTAGATCCATCGGTGCTGTGAAATTGGATTCCGAAAGTATGGTCGGCGGGGTCGATGGTGGCCGAGAGGGACCCTGAGGATAGAGTGGTGCCTTTGTCCCCCTTGACGACCTGGCCGTTGACAGTGGGCTTCCCGTCGGGGAACAACTCAAAATGAGGACCTTTAAGCTGGGCGCCGTCAAAGTGCGTGGCTTGTAGAGAGATGACGCCGTCAATCTCAGCTTTTATGTCCTGGAGAGGGGGGCACGGTTAGCTTCATATAGACTCCAAACTCTCACTTATACCGGGAGGTACGGAAAACGATTGGGCGTACCAGAGTAACAGTAGGCTGGTTCAGGGTATTGCCACGCGAGAAGATCTTGCGGGTAGGGCATAGGAGGCTTAGGCTTTGCTGGTCCTCCTGAGGGGTAATCTCATAGACTTCCTCGGCATACTCGACTTGGAGATCCTCGGCGGGAAGCCACATGCCATCTCTGAGGCGAACCATGATGACGACAGTGAGCTGGACAAGGAAGGATTCGATACTCGATGGGTAGCCGGCTGGAAGAGGCAAAGCGAAAGGAGAGAAACTGATTTATTACCTCTTGGAAATCCTTGGTGAAGACGCATTTGCAGATGACGTTCCTGTTGCGAGTCGTTACTGGCACCACAGCCAGCACCACCGGCACCATAGGGTCTGCCCCTCCCCCTCAACCCCTCACCCCCAACTTCTACCAGCCGACGGCTGAATACCTAGTTGGTGGGGAATCCGGCTACATTGTGTCCCTGCGGATGCGTCCGTCACACCGAGCCGAAACCGAGACCGAGCCTATCAGTATCGCGGGAGCATCGCCTGCTGGAGCCCAACGCCCCCATCGCACGCACGTGCTGGGCGCGCACGTCGCCGAGCAGTGGGGGGACGCGGCGGACATTAACGAAGCCTCAGTGGGTTCACGCTGGTGAATTTATCCAAGATGGTCAGCCGGAGGATTTGGCACCGAGGTGGTGACTATTGGTGGGCTATTCCTTTGCCCAGCCGGGACTTGCAGTTGGAGAAAGGGCCAACGTTTTCCGAAGGATATTTTCGCTTGGAATTCCCCGCTCGTTCTTTCCGCCGGCCCCCCTGCCTTCCCTACTAAACCGCCCAGGCACCCACCGTACTTTCCATCCTTCGGGTTGCTAGTTGCACGGATAAAGTCTCTCTCATGAAGGAAATAGTCGACTTACCAGGTAGATTATCCATCGTCCACCCGACTATCCATTCCACAGATGGGGGAAACTGTTCAGCGAGCCCTGTAGGGCACACCTTGACTCACCTGCACACCAAGGCTTAGAGTACCAGACATGCCAGGCCGCTCGAGCCCCTGACGTTTGGGCAGCCTCACCCCGCATGGGGGCCTGCGCAGAAACCCCAGATTCCCCATGCTTCTCCAATTTTGCCTCTGTCCTGCCATCAACGAAGGCTTCTCTCCAAGACAAGACCTTCAATACTCCCTCGAGTTAGGCCTAGTTCGTGGAGATTGACTAGGGATGTCGGGACGACTCCCGCAACCACGGCATTGGCCAATGGCACATCTTCAACCACCCCCATCGCGGCGCGTTTGCACCGCCATGATCGAATCAAGCCATCTGTTGCCAAGATGCTACACGATGCTTGTCGAGCTCACTTCGACTTTAACCGTAATGACGACTGCTGGAGGAATGGCTCTCCGCATACAGCAGGAGACAGGGGTCTCTGTGCCCCGACTCCAGCTGGACAATCGCCTTCGTGTAGACAATTCGTGAGATGCAAAGTGCGGAGAAAACTTGTGCCCCTGGTCCTTTTTTACGGATGAATTCACATCACAGGGTTGTTGACGGCTTGGCCCTCGGTTGGATATTCTGCGCTGCCATGGCCAGTTCACTCATATAATACGCGGCCGGCAGCCGGCCCCTTCAGTGTGTGCTGACATCCACGCTCTCGTCCTTCTCTCGGGTTGACGCGGTCATTGCTTTCCTCCGCTTCGTCAACATGAAGTACTCTACTGCCCTTTGCGGTATTGCGTTGGCAGCCGTCGCTCAGGCTGCCGACTGCATTCCCGTGTACAAGAATCCCAATGCGACTGTTGAGGACCGTGTCAATGATCTTCTCCGACGTATGACGGTCGAGGAGAAGACCTCTCAGCTGATCCAGGGAGACATCAGAGACTACCTAGACCTCGAGACTGGCCGCGTTAACCAAACCGGCCTCGAGTGGGTCATGGAGAGGCGTTCCCATGCCATCTGGACCGGTCTCTACGCCGAGCCCGAGGTCCTCAAGGAGGGTGCGAGAATCGCACAGGAGTATTTGACTCAGGAAACTAGGCTCGGTTCGGTCCCTGCCCATTTTCGTTTGCCTTTCGGTCTGGGCTAACATGGAAACTAGGTATCCCAACCTTCATCCAGAGCGAGGGCTTACATGGTTTCCTTGCCGTGAACGCGACCATCTTCAACTCCCCCATTGCCATTGGTTGCGCCTTCAACCGCCGACTTGTCGAACAAATGGCAAATGCCATTGCCGATGAGGCTCGTGCTCTCGGAGTCAACCAGCTCTTCTCCCCCGTGGTGGATCTCGCCAGGGAGCAGAGGTTCGGTCGAGTGGAGGAGACGTTCGGCGAGGATGCCTACCTGTAAGTCCACCAACACATATTACGCTCTGTTCCTTGGTCTAACCTTGCTCAAGTGCCGGTGAGCTTGGCTACCACTTCGCCAAGGGTCTGCAGGATGGTGGCGTTTCTGCCCAGGTCAAGCACTTTGTAAGAACGCCTTATACTCTTGATCCAGGGAACGTTTGCTAAGCATCTGCAGGCTGCCTTCGGTACCCCTGAGCAGGGTATCAACACCGGTCCTGTTCACGGAGGCGAGCGCGAGTTGAGACGACTCTACCTTCCCCCTTTCAAGCGCGCCATCATGGACAGTGGCGCCTGGTCTGTCATGTCTTCCTACAACTCATACGACGGAGTGCCCACCGTTGCCGACCACCATCTTTTAACCGACATTCTTCGAAACGAGTGGGGTTACGAATACTTTGTCATCTCGGATGCTGGAGGTACCGCCCGCGTTGCTGACGCTTTCTCCATCTGTGCCAGAGATGACAACGAATGCATCACTACTGAGGTTAGCCACATTGTAATGTCCGGCTCAGGGCGCACTGCTGACCATCACAGGTTCTCACGGCCGGCAATGATGTGGAGATGGGTGGCGGTCGGTACAGTTTCGAGGTCATCCCTGAGATGATTGAGTCTGGATCTCTTGATGAAGAGGTGCTCAACACTGCCGTTGCTCGAGTCCTTCGCGTCAAGTTCGAGATGGGACTCTTCGAGGAGCCCTTCAGCGGCGTGCCCGACGACGAGATCTGGGACCACATCAACACTCCCGAGCATAGGCAACTTGCACGGGATCTCGACGCGGAGAGTATTGTTCTCCTGGAGAACCATGACAACATCCTACCCCTGAGCAAGGATGCCAACGTCGCCGTTATTGGCCCCATGGGACACGGCTATGTCAACGTAAGGTCACCCTACATCTACCATCGGTCTGCATCTAATATTTTTGATAGTATGGTGACTACGTCATCTACAGATCACAGTACCGTGGCGTGACTCCCTTTGATGGTATCGAAGCTGCAAGCGAGGGTACCGTCACCTTTACCCAGGGTTGCGAGCGGTGGTCCAATGACGAGTCCGGCTTTGCCGAGGCCATTGCTGCGGCCGAGGCTGCCGACGTCGCCGTTGTCGTCGTTGGTACATGGTCGCGTGATCAGAACGAACTTTGGGCCGGTTTGAACGCCACTACTGGTGAGCACGTCGATGTGCATGATCTGAAGCTCGTCGGCGCCATGCCCCGCCTGGTCAGGGCCATCATCGATACCGGCAAGCCTACTGTTGTGGTCTACAGCTCCGGAAAGCCCATCACTGAGCCTTGGATCTCCGAGGATGCCGCTGCCCTGGTTCAGCAGTTCTATCAGAGTGAGGAAGGTGGCCACGCTTTGGCCGACGTTCTGTACGGAGACGTTAACCCATCCGGTAAGCTGTCCGTGAGCTTCCCGTACGACGTTGGCACTCTGCCCATCTATTACGATCATTTGCGGTCTGGCCGCACCTACCCCGACCCCGGCCGCGTTTACCCCAACGGCACCATGGTGTTTGGCCACAATTACGTTCTGGAGAACCCACTTCCTCTGTACCCCTTCGGCTACGGTCAGTCCTACAGCACGTTTGAGTACTCGAACGTCCGCGCCTCTGCAACGAGCTTGTCTGCCGACGACACCGTCACCATCTCGGTTGATGTCACCAACGAATCCGACCATGACGGTGCCCAAGTCGTCCAGATCTACGTCCGCGATGAACTTGCTAGCGTTGACCTGCCACGCCACGTCCTCAAGGGCTTTGACAAGGTCTTCATCGAGGCTGGTGAGACCACGACTGTCGAGGTTGAGCTCAGTGTGCAGGAGTGGGGTCTGTGGAATCGCAGGATGGAATACGTTGTCGAGCCTGGCGAGTTTACCATCCTCGTCGGCACCGACAGCGAGACCTTTGTTGGCGAAGTTACCGTTACCGTCGCATAGGGGGGGCTATGGAAGGTTACTGACTCAACCAACAAAACCCAAGTAGCTGAAATTCAATAATAATGACTGACTGGTTGGTCAGCTCAAATATTTCACAAGATTTTATGAAGACGACCCCAAGATGGGTCTCGTGTGATTATGGAGAGTATGTCTGGTCGGGGAGACGGCCCACCGTCTGGAACATTGAAGGCCGGACCCAGTTTCCCTGCTCCGGCCGAACTCGGTCGTAGGATGTGAATACTATTAGTCGTGCAGCTTTAATCAGGGAATAGTATGGCGTACGCGCAAACCTATTCCTAAGCTCCATTCATCTGAGTCCCCCAGATACCTTGCACCAGACACGGATCCCTGGATGTGATTGTCAGAGCCCCCTTACTTCCCCACGTAGTCAGCGACCGGAGCTTCACTTGCCTGCTGTGATTCTTGGCTTTACCGTAATGGTTGGCGGGGGATACGCGCCTAATGTTCGGTTGAACCCCTGGTTATGTAAGCAGTCGGCCTCACCGCCCGAGGAGCCAAGCAGTCGTTTAATTGGCCGTAGTGCAAGAGTGCCATCATGGGGTCCATCCAAGGTGGGCAGCCTCGTCAGTCCTGCCACCCTTCCGCTCTCCCAGCATCTCGACAGCGAAAAAATACCCTCGCACAACGCGCATTCACGGTCCCCAAACAACAGGTCTACCTACGATAACTCAGAGATCCGAGAAAACTGCCACAACCACGCATACGACTACATTACGGCATCTTGAGCCATTATAGTCTTTCCCTCTGTAAACAGCCCGATCCGTGAACCCAACCGCAACGGCGGTCCGTCCGGCGACTTGCCCGCCATGGCGAGTCAGCAAGTCCTCTTCAACGAGACGATAGCGGGGATGAAGAAGGCGTTCAAGAGAAAAGCTTATGGTAGGTTCACGGCGAAGACGCGCTCAGCAGTACGGAATTCTAACTGCGTGCTGCGCACAGAGAGCGATTCTGACTCCGAGATCGACCATTACACCAACCGTGGCCACAAACTTAAGAAGCGGGCGCGATTCGCACATAAAGGTCAACTAGTTCCTCCGACAGGGCCGAGCGCGTATAAGGAGGTTCGTTCGGCCGTAGCCGTATGCTCGACTGCGCCAGTCGTGGTTGCTGACCTATGCTTGGTGACAGATTATCGAATATGCTGGTATTAGGAGGTCTATAATTAGCAGAAATATGCCTCTCGTCGACGACGAAGGGCTTCGAATAGATAGCGACGAAGACGAGGGCCGCATTGACGACGCCATCGCCGCCTCGGCTCCATTGAACCCCTACGCCAACATCCGGCTGGAACGTTCGTTGCAACCATGGCCCCTCGTCCTGTTTAAACAAGTGCTAACAGCGACCAGAAATCCTCGCGCCGTTGACAGCATCTACCGATTTACCGACCCACCCGACACTTTCCAAGCCTTTTACGTCTTCGACACTTACAGAGCTTATTAGGCAAAGTTGTGGAATCATGCGAAAGGAGAATCAGTCGCTATGGCAAGTCCGCCATTTGTGGACTGCTCTTTGTGGTGACGGCACGTGGATGCCGTGTTCAACAATGGTCGGTCCGAACGACGCCGAGCTTTATACCGAAGATCATGTGGCTCAACATCTCCTCAGTCTTTCGAGAGCAGAAGCTGGGCCAAATGGTTCTCCTACAAACACAAACGGCGATGGTGCAAGCGGCCCGCAAACCGGACAGCATGATCAGCCCCGGGAAGCTGTCGAGAACGGCGATGTCTCCATGACAGACGCGGCCGAAGCAATAGCGACGAACGTGGGTCCACACCCGGCTGTAGACAGAAGCGTGGAGGAGTCAGGGAAAGATGGCCCAGCGACCGGCGAATTGCAAAAGGAGCAGGGGCACGATGCGGCGCCTCACACAAGCAATGGAGAGCCCAGTAATGTAGCCGCAAGTAACGAAGAGCCTCCAAAGCTGCCGGGGACCGAAGACAAGCCCAACTCAGGGCCCGATTCCGGCGCCCTTCCAGACCTCCTATCGGGTCCTAGAGAAACGGGATCAAACCTCGGACGCACCGCTGCAGCCGAGGCTTTATACCAGGGCTTCATTCACCCCCTATTCCTACCACCGGCAGGCGCCAAGCCAGACCGCAACCTTGGACTGCCGGAGCCGGAGGCAGAGGATGTCCGAAGGCTACTCGCATTGTATGTCCAGAAGCAGGAAGAGGTGTGCCGGGGGGCAAGCAAGCTTCACCAGGGTCTACTTCGTGCGCAACGATTGCGCAGCGAGGTGCTGCACTGGTCCAAGGCAGAGGCGCACTGCGGCGCGAACCGCGACATGTCGGACGGCGAGGACTGGTACGACAAGGAGGAATGGGGGCTAACGGAGGATCTCAAGAAGGGACAGGACGAGGAGGAGGAGGATACGGCAACGGCTGGCAAGAAAACGAGGAACCGCCGGTAGTGGGAGGTCAATCAAGATTTGCTTTGGAACGGTTTTGATCGGATTCAGCATTGTGCGCCTCACATCTAGCATTTGGTACAGGTTCAACCCTTGGGAAGCACTGTACCTCGGGATACAGGGCGTATTTGGATGGCGCGATGAGATTTTCATGTTGCCGGGGTGTTAGCGATACCTCTACAAGCCACACAGGTCCATTATTCACTCACATTGCAGGCATTTACATTAGTACTTACACAGGCTACTCTTTACCAATTTCCAGCACTTTCCCTATGCGATTGAGTTCTGGCAGAGGAGCCAAGACATCTTCACGGCTCGCAGTGGCTCTAGAGCCTCTGCTTCAACGAACCGAGTTCCTCAGAGCTGCTTGTAGCTTCGGCAGGCTTCGCTACCGTTCCACCGGGACCTGAGTGTATACCCGAAATGACGCATGCGGGGGGGCTTGTCACTCCAAGACTTCGTTGTTCCTCATCTCCACTCCCAGCTGGACACTTGGTTTTCGTGTGTGTGTACCTGCTCGTCAACCCTCGATCATACTTTTTTTTCTTTCCTTTCTGATTTTCATCATATCTTCCCTCTCCTCTCTTACTCTTCTGCTTTCCAACAGCCACACCCCTTCTTGCCCCTTTTTTCCTGGCGCAGATTTGTCGCGCCAATTCGGTTTCGTGCTCCTCTCGGCCGATTGACTTGGCCTGAATAGCTTCTGCGTCATGACTTCAGTGGGCGATGTGTTGAGCCAGGTGGGCGACCTTGTCAATTATGTCGACCTGGGCAAGCAAAGCCTCTTCGGTAGGTCGATTCTACAGCTCTTGCGGGATGAGACAGTGCTCTGACTTTGCCATCGCCTGCGAATAGTGTCGGCAGCTTC
Source organism: Stachybotrys chlorohalonatus IBT 40285 (assembly GCA_000732775.1). Lineage (NCBI taxonomy): Eukaryota > Fungi > Ascomycota > Sordariomycetes > Hypocreales > Stachybotryaceae > Stachybotrys > Stachybotrys chlorohalonatus. The sequence goes on from KL660821.1 coordinate 39,211, forward strand.
AATTGCCTTCAATCCGCTCTTCTGGAAGTAAGTGCGCCAGCCTCGACGACAGACGGCCGCAAGCTGACCTCATCATAGCATCGTCGCCCGTCAAGGTCCGCATGCTGTCCCGTTGCAGTGCTGCTTGCCAGAGCTAACCCATTCACGATTGAACAGAGTACCACAATAAGATCTTGACCAGATTGTTCGGCGGCCGCCCGTACCCCGCCTGCTACGCGCTCGCGGCCACCATCTTCTCCCTGGGAATGCTGCGCGACTACCTCTTCAAGACCGCCATCACCGACCAGCCTTCGCACCCAGTCCTGCTGTCGCCGTACTCTCAGGCCGCGGGCTGGATCCTGCTCTTCTACGGAAACCTGTTCGTCATCAGTTCCACGTGGATGCTTGGAATCACAGGCACTTTTCTAGGCGACTACTTCGGCATTCTCATGGACGAGATGGTGACCGGCTTCCCCTTCAACGTGGTTGGCGCTCCCATGTACGTAGGCTCGTCGATGAACTTCCTGGGCACCTCTCTCCTGTACGGGAAGCCTGCCGGTATTTTCCTGACCATCGAGGTCATCCTGGTGTACCTGGTGGCGCTGCGCTACGAGGACCCCTTCACGGCGGAGATTTACGCCAAGCGCGAGCGCGAGAGGCAGGCCGGCAAGAAGGAGAACTAATGGCCAGCTGCGCCAAGGTGGTAAAAGGGCGCTGAAGTGATGCGGGACAGTTTGGTGAAAATTAGCAAAAAGGCGAAAGTGTGGTGGGCTGGAGCGTCCAGCAGAACCAGCGATGGTAGAGATGAGGAAGGGTATTGACCAATGCCGAGAGGTCATGCGATACTGGTGACGGATGACATGACCGTTGTACCGTGAGGGTTAGGGGAATGGGGAGTAAAGATTGTCACGCTCGGGAGGTGTAAGATGCCGTGATACAATGAATGGCTAGAAGGAATCGGCCTGTTGGTGAGAATTACCTGCGGTCGAGTACCCTTCAGTCACTGCTATACAAAAACGGATGTTGCGTAAGTAGCTTCACAGGTGATGGGGTACTGCTACCATAACCCTACAAAAACCCCTCTTGCCCATCAATCAGCAGCCAAATGATCTGTTGGCCGTACCTCGACCATCGGCGACATGGTTGCATGGCTTGGTTGCTTCATTCATTGACTGGACGGAGCTGGAAGAGCAACGCGAGCAAGATCCAGGGTAGGTGCCCATTATCCAGAACCGTCTGCCTGCTGTATTACCCCTCGCTGCAACCACAAGACATCGCGCCTTACCCCACCAAACGTCCCCAATCAACCACCACCCAGAGCCGTCGTCGATGCGTTGCGCCGGACCGCGCCGCAGGAGCCACACGCCAGCAGGACCTACCCGGAGCATCCAACAGGCCGCTGCCTGATCTCATCGACCCAAAACCCCAGTCCTTTGACACATTTACGAACCCTAGGGCTCGGCCGACTTCCCAGGCAGACGCAGTGATTCACGACCTCTCCCATACCCTGCACGCGCTTCCTGCAGCCCGCCGAGGGGCCCAAGTGCGACGTCACGCGGGGCGCAGTCTCGAGGCGCATTGATAACCAAGGCTTACAACACCAACCGCTGTCGGGGGAGCAGCGGAGCGGACGGGACACTCTCTTCTCTTTTCTCTCTCTCTCTGGGGTTTGTCTTTGATGTTGCCGGCATCCAGGAATCATCCGACCTGAACCGCGGGTCCAAGATCCGACCCTTAGGCTTGGCCTTATCATTTTCACCATGTTTCAACAGGTATGAGCAAAGACGGCGATGGCTTCACGGAGCATGCCGGGTCACCCGATAGCTTGCTCCACCAAGCTCTTCTCGCCCCTGTACTAACACATTCCTCCTCCCCTTTCCCAGAAGAAACCCTTCTCGGCGGTCACCGTCACCATCGAGAACCTCACAGCCGAGGCCTACGAGGAGGACGACTTCAGCGGCATCCCGGACCTCGTCGAGGTCATCGGCCTGCAGGCGACAGGGCCCTCGGAGGCGGCCCGCGCCCTCCGCAAGAAGCTCAAGTACGGTAACGTGCACCGCCAGCTGCGCGCCCTCGTCATCCTCGACGGCCTCGTTCAGAACGCCGGCGACAGGTTCCAGCGCAACTTTCTCGACGAGCCGCTGCTGGAGCGCCTGCGCGTCTGCGGCACCAGCGATCTCTCGGACCCCGCCGTCAAGGCCAAGTGTCGCGAGCTGTTCCGCGGGTGGGCCGCCTTTGGCAAGACGCCTGGCCTTGAGAAGCTGGCGCGCCTGCACAAGGTAAGGATGCTATGCCCTGGTCGACCCGGACCTTGTAATTCAATCCAACGTGCTTTCCCATTCTAACCCCCGGGGGGTAGGAATTGCCCAAACGCAAGGCCGTGGTGACGCAGGAGCGCTCCAAGGTCCTCCAGGAGACCGAGGCGAATCCCTTCGGCGACGAGGAAGAAGCCGAGGCCAGGAGGGCAGCGCAGCAGCGCGCCGCCGCAGGCTCTCCGTCCACCAGCAGCACCGCCGCACACACGCCCGCAGCCCCCGCGCACAAGAAGTCCTCCTCCGTCTCAGCGTCGTCGTCGTCGTCCTTCTTCGGCTCCTCGCACGGCGACAAGAAGAAGGACAAGGACAAGGCCAAAGGGAAGCGCAAGCCCTTCGACCTCCAGGCCGAGAAGGAGCAGATGAAGTCCGTCATCGCCGACTCGTCCATCGCCACGACCAACCTGATGAACGCGCTGCAGATCATCAACCGCGAGACGGAGCGCATCTCGGACAACCAACAGGCCGTGCAGCACTTCGAGGCGTGCAAGCAGCTCCGTAGGAGGGTGCTTCGTTACGTACGTCCCCCGACCTAGTGCATCATATTCCCTAGTGTCATTGTGATGAATGCAGGATTAACGGATGCCCGCAGATCCATAATGTGGAAGACGAGCAATGGCTGGGCGGTTTGCTTCACGCCAACGACACGCTGGTACATGCGCTCATGTCATACGAGCAGATGGATCGCTCCATCGACGCCGACAGCGACTCCGACGACGAGCTCGCAGAGCAGGCACACCTCTACCGGAGTAAGCAGCAACCCCCCTTGGCCCTGCAAAATAGAAGGTCCGAAGTCCAAAAAAACTGACCAAGAGCGTGCTCTTCTACCAGTGGCCACGGCCAAGGGCAAAGAAGCCATGGCCTCGACGTCCCCGACGTCCTCGCAGCCGCCGGATCTCGCCGGCCTCAGCATCGGCTCCTCCTCCCACAGACCCCCTGCCCCCCCCCGCCCAGCCCCGGCGTCCAAGCCCGCGCCTCCTTCACATCAGCAGCAGCAGCAGCAACATGAGGCCGAGGACGAAGACGAAGACGACGACGACGACGACCCGTTCGCTGACAGGAACGTTGTCGAGACGCCCGCCGTCGAACGGGGTGAGCCTCGCTGGTGAGGAAATTGCGAGGTTGGCATGGTTCATCTTTTTTGTTAGGGAGGAACTCTTGATTTATATAGCCCTTTTCAACTCCTCTTCTCTCTAGTTTGTGGATAGGGATAATGGTCGAAGGGGGAGGGACGGGGGACGGCAGATTTGGATGCAGCCTTGAGTTCAAGCTGCGCCGCCCCAATTCACGATTGAATACAACCAGAAATCCTCCATGCCACTACTGACACCGCAAAGCTGAACATCCATCACATGCCAAAGACGAAATCTTCTCTTCTGCCCACTCTCTCGCTCCCGTCACCTCAGGCCCGGTCCCGCCAACCTGGCTCACGCCTCAACCCAAGCATCCCGTTTTCGTGATAAGCACCAAAGGAGGAACGTCTCTGACTACAAAGCCTGAAATAGATTCTTAGGCGGGAAGGGGGAGCCGCAAGCAGGTGTGGTGTGTGGTGGTTTTGCTTGACCCCACTACACGCCATCACTCGCAGGATCCTTTCCCCGGTGGCCAGGATGGTGATCCATCGTTCTCCGTTGGCACACACACACCCGCCCGTTCCCGGTAGTGCAAACCGAATACTTGCTGACGGGCTTCCTGATTCCGCAGAACCTGCTGTGGGAACAAGGCTCCAAGTCTCCAGCGTTTCTCTTTCGGCATCGCGTTGAGTGGGCTTAGTAGTTAAAAAAAAAAATAGGCTGAACTTCCGATTGGGGAGTAAGGTTGGGGCATGACGAAGAGTGTGAGCAGCATGTGTTTGTACTTGTCCTACTTCAATTTTGCACTTCAAGTAATTGTTCTTGCCGTTGCTCATTAAATTATGAGCTTTGGTGTAGATTGGCTGTGATAGTATGTTCGTGTACTGTCACGTTGATATCCAACCATGTCCACCCCTTGAGAAGATGATAAACGTACATCGACACGCATCTTCCTTCCACCACCGTATAGACAACGCCGTTTTAGCTCAACACGGTACCCTACTGTGCTGAGGACGGCACGGGCTGTGGAGTATCTGTACAAGAGTGACAAGACATCATCGGTTGCCGTCCGAGCCCCCCAAAGGATTGTATCCAGAATCATGCCAGGGTACAGCCGGCGCAGAACCTGCCCTTTGTGTCTGAAGAAGACAACTTCGAACCGCCCGATAACCGTCGATTTAGCTTGCCATGGCGAACTCGCAGGCCACGCACGCTCCCCCAACAACAAGGTATGCTATCCTAGGCACCACGGTGCATCGGGTGGCTCCATGAACACTATTCAGTTCCAGCTGCCGCGAACTTAGACTGGCACATCGATCATCACAAGGCCCGAGCCGTAGATCGGGCAAGGGGAGACCCCAATGCACAGACCCGACGTCAGAAAATGAACTCCCAAGCTTTTCCTACCATGCAATGATGGGACAGGATTTCATCCAGATCGCACACGTATGAATACGCCGAACCGTCTTCCAAGGTGCGGCAAAGGGAGCCCAATCGAAGCGAGTTCGGCATAACTTGTAGCCGCATATAAGCCATCCTAGACCATGAAACGGGAGACGGGGCATCCTATTGACCAGCCGCGCATCCTCGATTGCTCCATATCGAGAGCCGGTCCGGCGTGCAAGTACATGGGAGCTGGATAGAAATGGTGAACGCAGCCGCAGTGCCACGGACGGTGGGTTCTCCCTGGTTTGTTAGTGGTTGAGATGCCAACCCGAGTCGAGTGCGCGACGACCGGATTTTTTGAGTCAAGATGCAAGGCCCGAGCCCTCCATTGCAGTTGCTCAAATACAAACGCGCGTTTCGGAAACAGGAGGCTTTGCCGAACCATTACAAGCAGTGACTACGGAGACTCCGCTTGATGTCGTCGGCTACGTGCATGAGGCGGCCAGGTGGTCGTAATCCCGAATCCGCTCTTCATATTCCCACCCTTCGAAATGAGATGAGCGTAAGTCGACCTAGTCATGCCTGTCGCATCAGGGTTTGGAAGCGGGAACGGCGAGGCGGACTGGACTTGGCCGAACGGTGCCGGAGGACAGGTTCACGATGCGACAGCGCCAGAGTGTTTGAGGTTGAGGTCGTCCCAACTTCACAATTCATGGAAACCCTCGGCCCACAGCGACGGTGCAGTTCGCAAGTCGGTTCCTTTCTAGAGTTATTTTATCCAATCCGGAAAGCAGCTCGTGGCAGTCGTTGTCCCGAGACACCCCTACCCGCATAGGCTCGACGATGCCGAGCACGGAGCTCCGTCCGGCGTTCAACTGACCATGGCCACCAAAACCTTCTGGAAGCTTTCTAGCCGGCGATCAAGGCGCGTGCACCGTGCCATAACAAAACTCCTGGTGCGTGTAGCAGGGGTGTCACCTGAAATCCACGCCCAATGGAACCAAAGAGGAAAAGCCGAGCGGAGCCTGGTCTTTTCATGACCGTCGGCAGGTAAAGGCAGGCTGGAGTAGGGCGATAGTGGATGACGCAAGCTGCTGCATGTACGAATGAAAAGGACTAACAACGGCTTGAGGGCTTGGCTACCCCTTCTCGTCGAGCTTGTGGCAAGGACAAAATCAACAGCAGTCTCGCAAGGCGTGCGTACTTTGCTGTAGGCTGTAGCAGCGGAGCCGAAGGATCAGTATCCCAGAAGCTCAATGCAAACGGAAACAATGCGTCAAGCTTAGACGACGATGATCGACAACATCAATGTTTACCGTAGCCGCCCTGGAAAGACGGCCATGTCCACGTCGCGTGACCAGGCACCTGTTTGCCATTTCTTGGCTGGTGGAGTATCGGATACTTCCAGTGAATCGCAATACGCTTGTTGCATGGCAAGACGCTGGAAGGAACACCAGGATCGCATACCTGAGGTAACGAATCGCGGCTGCTATCAAATGGTAAAGCCAAAGTATGCCCGGGGGTGCGTAAGCTAATGCCAGCTCAACCGAAAGTGGATGTCAACTTGGCGAGGCTTGGTCATTGGCAACTTCGCAAACTGCAGGCTCAAGAGCTAGATCGTCCGTCGACCACGGTGCCTTGAGTTGGCGAGCAGACAGACGCATCATCTGTTGCAGCTAGCGCGGCAACCAACCGTCAGCTTGTCTCATCTATTGCCCGATTCCCACCCAAGCGGTAGGCATATCAGAATCCTCTTTACTGCAAACGACGATCTGCCCGGGTGGGCTTCGTCGCTCGCCCCGAATGCCTGCTCCACAAGCCTTAACAACGGTCTTCACACAAGGACGGGCCGCGAGTCAAGTTGAGTTGGACGCCGGCAGAGGGCCCTGGTAACCTGCACCCACGTCCGCGTTTACAGTATGCCCAAGACGCAATTCGCACCCTGAATGAAAAGTCAGTCTTATTGACGATCTTCTAGCAGACACAGGCTGCAGGTTAATTTGCTGCATAACGCGATGTAACCACATTATTTTGTCCTCGTGCACAACGAATGGGCTAGCAGGCTCACATCACAGGCCTTGGCTTGCGACACCCTTCGTCAGATCTCTGGGGGAAACGCGTGGATCGCATAGTATGTTTGGACGACGGTGGAAGGCACTATGTTCCTTTGCGCTTGTATTTGAAGGGACATCAGGTGACGAGCGAGGCTGGGTTGCTAAATGAGCGAGAGTGAGCAATCGTGCCCATGGTCTTTGATGTGTCAGGAATTGCGGTTGTCGTCTTTCAGATCTCTCTATTTTTGTCTCAAAGCCGCCTTTCATGGCTTGCTTGCCGCTCTCCTTGTCCGGCACTTACCTGTTCTGTAGCCAACATGCGAACAATGCGCGGAACGAGGAGACAAAGGGAAAAGGAAGCGAGACGGAATGAGGATGGTCCATGGAAGGTCAATGGAAGGGACGAGATTCGTCGTCATTGACAGGTGGAAGGCGACTGGGGGATGGAATGACCTCGCGAGCCTCATTTGGTAGCTGTATGGGCTATCGTGGCTGCAGACCCATGCGCAGAATCCTGATACGACCGACCAACCTACTTCTCAAATGACGCCTGAATGTGTACCACAGTTGGAGGCCGATGCGTGTACTGTACGGGGTTTAGCAAGGAGGGCTCGTTTGTGGCTTGCCCGCGGCAATCAGGCAGCTTTGTTTCGGGAGCACAATACCTTGCTCGGCCTTGTTGAGAATGCTTCCAGAAACCTTCCGGGTATAGCTAGGGCAATTTCCGCTGCATCATGCATACCCACGGGCCATCCAGCCAGAGCAGGTTAAGCTTAGGAAGCGCACCCCCCCCCCCCCCCCCCCCCCGGGGCGCACTGCCTTGAACTGCCTCAGCTCTCATGGATGAGGTGCCAACATGGGTCAGGCTGAGAATTGCGGCCCTGGTGGCTCTAAACGTCAGCATGCTGCACTCCTTCCTGCTGGCCTACGTTTCGTAGGTGAAAAACATGGAGCTTGCTTGTCACACAGAAGCCTTTGTTCCCTGGGAAATGGTATGTCGAACAACATCTGCCTGGATGGATGTTTGATGATATCACTTCTCGGTTTTGATTGGAAGACGTGATGAGGCTCTTTATCATCAATCTTGATCATTATTCAGACACCGGCGGATTGAACTGATGACCGTAAGGCTGTCAGTAAACTGCTCCGCCGTGACGAGGCGGACCAGCAAGTAGCTCGTCCATGTGCTGTAAGTGCATTGTGTAAGCTGGACATTGTCACTTGACAACTTACGTCGAGCTAATGGAAGGGTCCAAATGGACGTGGATGGTCAGATCCACCCACGTTGCGAGTTCCTCGTAAGGAAAAACGCAGCCAATGGTCCAAGCCGCGACAGACTCTCTGAAGAGCACTACCAACAGAGGCTGGCAAAGAAGAAGCCGATACTCCTGAAAGGGCGGTGCAATGGATCGGTCGGCTTCATGCACAACCGTTCCCGTAGGACCAATGCGCTGGCATCAACAAGCTTGACATTCCTGTATGAGGGCTGACCGGAGACAGAGCGGCGTCGCTGCAACAAAGAGGAATCCTAGGCGTCGATGTTGGTGATGTTGGTGATGTCGCTGCCTGTATGGTGGTGTTCTTCTTGTGCGTCTTTCAAAGGCCTCCTTGCATATGTGCATTAATCAATGATTGGGCGGTTGTGCGAGACACCCACACTTTCTTTGACATCAATGTCGCATCGGCATCAGGAGATCGAGGCGTGGCGGGCGTTCAGGTGAGGCGGGCCTCAGGGACGCAACGGTGTGCGGCGGAGCCTTCGTCCTTCTGGAAGCCCCCAGATCTGCCGGAGACGTGCACAGAGGTGCGGTACGTCAGGTAGTCCATGCAACCCCTGGGCCAAGCCGTGGTCCCTTAGACCCATCGATGCTCGAGCGGGCTTTATTTTGATGTGCTCATGGCGTGCACAAACCGCCTGGTGCCCCAGTGCAGATTAGGAAAGGCATGAAAAGGAGGACCCGGAAACGGTCGACGTCTACCTTCTTTGTCGTCCAGAAACAGCATCAATGCCAGAGCAGATACATTGTAGGAAGACGTCGTATTCCATTAGCTCAGTGCTGTATTGTGCTGCTGCACCCTGATCTTGATCAACCTACCTGGCTGTTGGCGTGAACAGGGGGGCGCGACTGGTGGGGTCCAAACAGCTAAAAGGTGCGTGTGACCGTGTACATGAATGAATGGCTGAATGGCTGAATGGCTGAATGAATGAATGAATGAATGAATGAATGAATGCTTCGGATGCTGATGGCAACCGTGGCTTGGCGCAATTTGTTGACTCGGGACATGACGAGGTGATGCTCGTAACCAACCTACCTAGATGCAGTACCCGCAGGCCGTAAGGTCAAAGGACAGAGAAGGTGAGGAAGGGGCTGCTGCAGTAATCTCAAACCCGGGGCAGTAGCGTGATGTCGAGCAATACGGCATGACGGTGCCCCTTCCGAATCACCACCCACCATTTCGCAACGGCACGCGGCCTTGCAATACCAACATGAATTGACTCCAAGTGCTCCAGACGCCTTGAGCCCTCCGCCGTGCGTACGCAGTAGCTAGTCTCGGCCATGGTTCGTCGATCCATGCGCTCAAGTCCCCCTCGTCGAAATGAAGTATGGTAAAAGGCATCCGTGCTGATCATCCACGGGTCGACCAGGCACGTCAAATAAGTGCACTTTGCAAGATTGGTACTTTCGTCATAACCATCCCGCCGGATACTGCTACGAATATAGTAGTAGCCCGCACGATTCTAGCGTTTACCGTTGTGGGCGTGTTTCGCAGCCAAGGTGCCAGTACCGCGTACCGCACAAGCACACGGTAAGGCCTAAGCTCGTCGTCATGTTCCTTGCATCCCGTTGACATTTGGCCTAAGGTTGATGAAGGACCACCAGCTGGCACCATTCACCTGCCTGGCCTTGTTGTTTTGGTGGAACTACGGAGTACCGCTGGCCTCTTGGCTCCTTCCTTCCGCCCCCCGCCACGGAGACCCCGTAGGCTACCTTCCTCACTGTGTCACTTTGGTCCTCTTGCCAACTAGCAGGTACCTCGGCGTTAGGTAATCCCACCTAACCAGGAAGTCGACCCAGGGGCGCTATTTCCCTTCGTTTTTTTCTCTTTCTATTCTG
>KL660822.1:0-16826 GCA_000732775.1 Stachybotrys chlorohalonatus IBT 40285
GAGGAGGAGGAGAGCAGCGAAAGTACAGCCTGAATCAAGCGCGCGATGGCTCTGGTTGTTGGGGCTGTTGGAGTCGAAGATGTAGGGAAAAAGAGGCAAGGTCGTGTCGGTCCAGAAGCGAGATAGGGCGATGGCAGAAGAGGGGAGGAGGATATTAGCCAGGAAACCCCAGCTACCATGCCAAATAGGTTGTGGGACGAGGACGCCTGGAGTGGGCGTTTTGTTAGCAGCGGTTAGCAGGCTGATGGTACGTTGATCGTCCGCGCTTTGTCGAAGTGACGGCGCCGGCAACGGCAGTTGATCGACGGGGGCCCGAGAAACCAGTAAACCACGATGAGAAAGGGGAGGTTATTTCCCGGAGGCAAGCATGGGCGACGGAACCAAAAGGTGCAAGATTACACTTGGTTGAGAGGAGGTGCAGCAAGCAGCCTGGATGGGATTGGACGGGGGCAGGATGTGGGTGTGGGTGCGAATGTGGATATGGATATGGATATGGATATGGAGGTGGCTGTGGACGTGGACGTGGATGGGCGCCGACGAGATTCGCCAGGCACCTGAAGTGCCCTCAGTTCAGGGCCTGCACTTCCCTACCTAGGCCATCCGTCCACCATTCGTACTTCGTACAGTCAGTCCACTGTGCCGTGGGAGAGGTAAGGCACTGCACAGTAATTACTGGTCCATGGACCGTCTCGTTCAGGCTCGGGTCGGATCCCGGACTGGGCTAGCCTGCTGCTGATTTGACAGCCCTGAACCATGGTTCCTTGGCCTCGCCAGTGCCTGAGCCAGCGGGAGCCTAGCCGCGTTATGGGCTCTCCACCAGAAACGGCTGCAGATGAATGGCTCAGTCCGGGGCAGGCATGTCAGGGGGAGGGCCCGTGGAGGGAGCGCCGTGGCCGTTTGGTGAGGAGTGAGCAATGGAGTCGTGCTGGGGACGTTCCCAGCCAGGAGTCAGTGCAGCTATTTGTTTTAATCCCAGCCATATCTGCTCCACCAGAGGCTCGTGTCCAATCCAAAGGTTGAAAACCCGAAAGTAAGGCAGACGAGATATTGATGAAAAGGGCAAAGTACGGATACGGCTTCCCGTTGCTGTGTGGTCGTGTAGGCAAGGTAAGCAAGTTCCTTGGGCAAACAAGGTGCCCCCTTCCCTAGCCAACGCTGGCCCTGTGTTTCTCCAATGGTTCGCCATCGACGAGCTAACGGCACCCGATCTTGGAAACCCAGCCATGGCCAGACCTGAGCCGTGCTAACAGGGTATCACCAGCACCGCGGCGTGTCAGTTGGGGACTTTGCGGCAACAGGGGAGTGGGCAACGTCACTGTGGTGCCCTGAAGTGCCCGTGAGGCAGCTTCAGGTTGAGCAACATCTGAAGTCAGCGAGCGTGGTGAGTGAAGCGTCCAGTCTGCACCGACAAGAACAGACTTGCACAATGTCGCACCCCAACCTATCATGCCAATCTTACGGGGACAAGTAGAGTCTGCGTGTTGGTTTTGGTCCTTGTCTCAAAGTGCCGGTTCATCGCATCCGTCGACTTTGAAGACGTGACGGAGAGAGAGAAGACCGTCTCCGTCACGGGGTTACCCCTTGTCTGTAGCCCGAATGTCCTCAAGTCCACTCACTGCCCACGGCTATTGCCGTAACTCGGCTTCTCCCCCCCAATATTACACGGGTCGTGCCTTGCCTAAGTCCGAATGGCAATTAGTCACCCTTGGTATGGTGTTGGTGACGCCGTCGCAGCCACTTTCTTACCACAATGAACCGCAGCAAGGCTGCTGCTACTGCTCCCTTGCCCAAAGCTCCGGTCACAACAAGACGCTTCCCAGCCGACGCCGTGTATCCATCAAGGTCATATGGCAAACATAACGTAAGACCTAGGTAGGTACCTCACAAGGCCCATTGTAGACGCAATGACCCCACGGGTTCTGCCATTCGTGCGGTATCGATGAGCGCTTGTGGTTTAAAAGTTATCCTACCCTGTGCCACAGTATTCATATTCTGGCACTCTTCCAGACTACAGATGGCCGACATTAGCCGGCGCCCAAGGCCACTCTAGAAGACACACCAACCAGGTATTAAGTTGTTCTAGGCTGCTCCCATGTCGCTCATCGAGTTTCTTCGTGCCACCATCATCACCGCTACCCCAGCCTTGCGTTACATTTTTGCCCCTGACTTGTGCTGCAACCCACAGAGAGTACGGCCAAACCAAACGCTGCGAACCCACACCCCTTCGATGTAACTGCATGCAGGTCTGTCCCCTTAGAATCATTGGTCTCTCGTCTTCATCGTCCTCTATCCCTGGACACCTGCATAGCATCAAAGAGGCCAACCAAGGTCTAGGGGGCACAAGAAGATCCCATGTTCGGATGGTCCTTTCCGAAAGGGCCACCTAATTGGGGCGACGGTCGGACTGATTCTCCCAAGGGTGTTGAAGTTTCAAGGGTTGCCTACTGTCGTTGCCCCCTCTTGTCTCGATGCTGCTTCTGCTTCTGCTTCTTCGTCCTCTTCGTCTCCTTCTTCGTCTTCTCCTTCTTCTTCTTTAGCCGGGGCTACGGATTTGCACACAGACCCAATCCCCACGTCGTAGAGAAGCCTCCTGCTGGCCCTCTCGGCGGCTACACGACGACAACGGGAAGCCGGACCTGCATGGCGTGTCGATCGACGGTCCGTGCGAAACGCCTCGTGGCTATTTAAATCGTCTTCGTGACTGTCCAAGTGTCATCAGGTGACCTATTTCCGAGGTTCTCGCTCCACCTCTTGTCATCCACCAATCTGCTTTTGGCGAAGCTATTTTGTTGTAGCTGCTCCGTGACTACGTTTGCATCTCTCCCAGTTCCTGCACGCTCTCCAGTTGCGACAAATGACATGGCATTCGGTTTCAAAGGACAAACACTGATATTGCCAAAAAGCGAACCACTGCCACATGTGCCACGGCTTCTATTTACGTATGAACCTAGCCTATATACCCGACAAACACCGGCCAGTCTGCATCACCGCAGAGGGAGCTTAGTACAATACCACGAACTGATTACTCTTGCATTCATTGAATCGGTGCCATGTTTCATCTGTCCTCCGCATATTACCATAAAGAAACATAGAATGAACACCTATCCACGAGTCAAGGTTTAAAGACAGAAGGTGCGAGTTATCTCGGGCCAAAGGTAATGGCGACGAGGCCAGCGCAAGCCGCCATCACTATACTCGGGCGATGGAGATATTGGAACAGTAGGTTGAAGAAACGCCAGCCTGACCAGCGGCCAGCTTCGAACAGTTTGACTCAGACGCGCCGTGAACACCCAGCCGTTAATCCGTACATATGACTTGCTGAAGAACCTCGCAAAACCAAACTTTGATCATGAGCTCTCATCGCATGGGCTGCTTAGCGTCGTGAACACCACTTCGGAAGACGTCTTGAAGAGACCAGCGAGGGGGCTTGATTGCGATGCCCTTTTCCCTGCGCCACTGCTCCTCTTCCTCTGGTGAAACGTCATCCGGCAACGGTTCTAGTCCACCAGCGACACCTGTTGAGAACTTGAGCTGAAGGATATCGGCAACTTCGTCGCAAGCAGTGAGCAGCCTGTCCATGTCTTCCTTGTTGTGCGCCGCTGACACGCAGAAGCGGGCGCGAGAGCTGATGAGGGGGGTAGCAGGATATCCGACAACAACCACCGAGATTCGGCGCTTCAGCATCTCGTGGCTGAAGGCAGGCATTTTGGCAGGGTGATAGAGCATTATGGGAATGATGGGTGAATCGTCATGGCCATACACAATGTAGCCGAGGCGCTTAAGTCCAAGTCGAAGGTAGCGAGAGTTAAAGGCGATGCGCTGCAGGCGTTCCTCGCCTTGTCCGGGACACAGCTCACCGGTGATGAGCTTCAATGAGGCCAGAATTTGCATGAGGACACAGGGAGACGGTGACTCGCCGAGCTGTGTCGAGGCATTGGTACATCTGAGTTTCTCGATAATGTTCTTTTCCGCTGCGATGTAGCCACCATTGGCACCGAAGGACTTGGTCAGAGTTCCCATAAGAATGTCAACCTCAGAAGGGTCAATGCCGAAGTAATCGCACACGCCACGACCGCGTGGTCCAAGAGCACCAACAGAGTGAGCTTCATCGACGAACAAGTAGAACTTGTACTTTCGCTTGAGCGCTAGAATGCCGGGAAGGTCGCACATTGTTCCCTCCATCGAGTACAGTCCCTCGACGATGACGAGGATCTTCTTCCAGGGTCGGTGGGTGCGAGGTTGTCCCTGAGAAATGGCATCACGCACAACACGCTCCAGATCGGCCATATCGTTGTGCTTGAATGACTGAATGACTGCACCCGACAGTCGAGCGCCAATACGAATTGAGGCGTGGTTGAGTTCGTCCGAAATGATCAGACAGCCCTTTGTAACGAGAGCCGGGAATGTGCTAGCATTGGTGACATAGCCCATGGAGAACACCATGGCAGCGGGCTTCCCAACGAAGTCGGCGACCTCACGCTCGACCTCAAGAGCAAGCTCCGAGGTTCCAACATCGGCACGAGGGCTGCAATAGGTGACGCCATACCGCTTGACACACTCCTCAACAGCATCAGCACAGGGACCATCGGATTGAGCAAATCCAAGATAGTTGTATGAGCTCATGTTGAGAGTCTCGGTGTAGGAGCCAGTGTACTGGTAAGTCATATTGAAGTCGTCAGACTTGCGGTCCATAAGAGTAATGTAGCGACCGGGAACTCCAATAGTAGTACGAGCGAAGCAGTCGTCCAACCGGAGCTTGAGTCTTCTGGTATAGAAACTGTCGAAGTCGTCGTTCAGAGGTGCGTAGCCATTTTGGACCATGAGTGCCTGGTACTTCTTCTTGTCGCCGAATCGCTTGCCGAAGAAGTCGCGAACGTGTCCCAGGATGATGAGGAACAGGTAGCTGACATAGGTCGTGAGAAGGTAAAAATAAGGCGGTTCGTCCTCAATAGGAGCTGCTAGGGGCTTGCCATGAGACTTGCTGGAGTAGCGGTGGCTTGGATGAGTCAAGGGGCCGAACTGAGCCTCGGATCGCCTTTGGCGGTCAAGCTCCTCGGGCTGAAACGAGATGGTGGAGGCTTCCATGCCAGCTGTATCGAGGTTGACAGAAGACGACACGGCCATGCTAGGCATAGATCCGAGCGAGGGGCTGCTACTGTGACCGGGCGGCATGGCGAGCAGGGACTCCTTTGACTTGGGACTGGATGAGAAAAGCTGGGAGAGGCGATTGCCTTTGGAGGAGGAGGGACGCCTCTCACCAGTCTTATCAGACTGAGGCATGGCAGAAGAGATCGAGAAAGGATTTGCGAGTCGACGGGGCATGTCTCCTGGTCGTTGATGTAACAAGGTTTTCCTTGTTGCTCTGAAGCCAGCCAAATTGAATCGACGGAGCAGAGGGAATCGAGGTCTAGGTTCACGGCGGTCGCGAGCGATGGCGGATCTGAGAGGACTTGCGTTAGCGATGCGCAAGAGATGAAACAATGTTTTGGGTCATAAAGTAAAGAACAAAGTACGACGAGGTAGTGGCTGTATGTCGAGAATGTCGAGTAGTGACTTGGCGATGCCATGCGGTGTAGGGTTTGCAGCCAGGAGCTCCCCATATCCATGCCACTCAGCCCCCTCAGCACCTGCTGCTGGTACCACAAGCGTCCTCCATGCACAGCCTCCAATGTCTGGCGGATGCCACGAGGTTACACCGCACCCATGCCCGCTGCTGGCTGGATTTGTCGGATGTGACTGGCGTTTGGGTTCGCCGCCAAGTACAAACAAGCACAAGCCGTCACCGTCCCGAGGCGGAAAGCTCAATTCGAAAAAGGCACAAAGTGAAGAGTAGGACCAAGGGAGGGGTGAATATACCAATTGACAAAGTGGAGGACGTTGTTCGACAACCAACGAGACAATCGAGTGCAATCGTTTCGAGGGTCTGGTTTACGCGACAATATCGCTATAGACGTCGCTTTCGGAGGGAAAGGTCGAAGGAACTGGGCGGCGGTTGCTGCTGGGTACTCGAATACGAAGGAGTGGCAGTACCTCAAAGCTTGAGGGAGGAAAGCAAGACGTGAAGTTTGGTGGCTTCAGGCCCAATTTTCCCTGAGCCAAAGTGATTCGGTCGGGATGTATAATTATCAAAGTTGGTGTTAGGGAGAGACTCGCACACGCGTGCACAACGCCAACCGACGACGACAAGCAACGACGGCAGGAGTTGGGACGAACGCGGGCGAGGAGCGAAGGAAGGAAAAGAGAAAGGGGAGAGATGGAGAGGCCGGAGACGAGCGGAGTGAGGCAGTGGTGGATAAGAGATGACCAGGGAGGTGTGCGAGATAATAAGGTAAGCAAAATTGGAGGCTCGAGGTCGCCTTGCTCATGGCAAGGAGAAGTCACAAAATGAAGGGGGTGGCCAGCACTTCGTCCTGTAGCCCGACCTAAGCCCACCTGGTATGAATAGCAAGGCCATCATCCACCTCATCCATCCGAGGAGATTGGACCCAGCGCCAGCCGTGGCCCCCCGGCAGGTACCTACGGCTTACCCGCAGCACTGTGCGTGTGGTCATGTACCGTGGGCGTGGCGTGGTCTCGGGGTGCTCGGATAGCCACCAGGAAAGATCCTGGTCCAGAACTTGACAGTGCAGAGCAACAGGGTACTCGACGCTTCACGCGGATTTGGGTGGACGGTCGAAGTATTTCCAATTTCCTAGCTGGGTGAAAGTTTTTTTTTTTTCCCGCAAGGCTGCTATGGTTTGCCTCGCCATAACACTGGCGCCCACCGCGTGCTCACAGTTTACTACAGGTCAAGGTGCTATGCCGAGTTGATTGCCGCCTTCCGAACATACCGGGCGACCATCACAGAGTATTCCGGATTAGGCTTCACATACTCCAGATGATGATGACGACGAAGACGAAGACGAGGACACTGGTGGGCTTGTGCTGCCCCGAACCTGATCGTTGCCTTTTGTTCCCTGGGGAAAGTAGCTTGTGCGGACGAGGCTGTGCGATTGCCGCCAATGCGTGCAAGGGAATGAGACAAGCTACTACGGTACAAGCAGGGCAACGCGAAAAAGGGGCCGCCTCGGCGTTGGGAGCGTGAGTTGTTCGGGAATTTGACAGGGCCGATCTGCTCCCATGCCCCTCAATTTGAACGAGGTACTCTAGCGACCGCCCGCTTGTGAGCTCCTCCTGTTTAGGCCTCACCTCTAACATCGTTTGAGATGCGGGTGCTGATGCTCAGTGCTCTAATTACAGGTACTTGTGTGAACGGCCTGGAAAGTGATGACGGGCAGGAGCTACCCAAAATCCATACCCCAGGTAGTCTAGTAGTCGATGCACCATAAAGTACCTACTACTATATCGTAGGCTGTACCTCATGCAAGGCTGCATGGATGGATGCATGGCGTCACTGCGGATCTGTCTCCTTAACCATGGCGGACACCATCATCTCTCATTGTGCAGCAAATTCAACATTTGCCCAAGAGATATGGCCTAGTTGATCTTCCTCGGATATCTCCATCAGGCCGGCAGAGGAGATGCCATCAATCAGCCTTAATACCAGTGCTGCTTCTGCAACAATCGGCTTGATGCTGGTCAAGCTGCATCCCGATCCCGAGGCCGGGCATCGTATCCGAGGTTCCCGCAATCTTGTCTACGAATGAGCCAAGAAGACCCAAACATCATGGTCGACCCGATGTGGCTTTGTCTCCTTCAGTCGAGCCAGCATGTCTGCCACGGACGTCTGAAATACCGTAGTGCCGATTTTAGAGCTATCTTGCGGCATGTTCTTTGCTTCCGTAGTCCCGGAACTCAACTACGTCGGTCGTGCCGGAAAAGATGAGCTGATGTCGGGCTGTACCGCTACCACGATGACTGATAGCAGCCACATGTTCCCCTGACAAGCCACGTCCCGTTCGTTGCGCCACGTTCTTCTGGATTGAACCGCATTGTTGGGGTTCCCGCGGCTAACGCCGGCACCACGAATCAAGTATGGATCCTCTCAGAAGGGTTTCCCTTCAGACCCTCGCACCGAGCCTGTGACTGCCTCGACAAATACCTCGTCGAGTTCCGATCAGTGGCTCGGGTCCTTTTTCTTCGACAAGTACCTTATTGTTTGGCATGCTTGTGCGATTGAATTATCTATCCATCACCGAGTAACGTCAGATCGTGCCCCGCATTCCCACTCTGCCTATAATGACATCTGGCAAAGAGCTCTGGAGACATGCGGCTCCCAAGACCACGCCCATGTGGCAGTTCATGCAACGGGTGAACGAGAGACATGGGCTCCAGGTCAGCGACTATCCAGGACTTTACAAGTGGTCGATAGAGAACACTGCTTCTTTCTGGGAGGAGGTTTGGCACTTTGTGGGCATAACAGCGTCTAAGCCGTTTGACGAGGTATGCTCATGTGTTTCGTTGCACCTGCCTCTTCCCATTGTAACATCTCCGTTCCTCTAGTCTATGCTTCATGCGACTAGGCTGAGTTCGTGTTTTGGCTCATCATGATCCTCACTTGTTGTCCCTTTTGCATTCACAGCAGCATCAATTAACTCACTTCGGTGCCGCAGGTGCTTCCGCTTCATGCGTCGATGTACCCTCGCCCAGATTTCTTCTCCTCAAGTCTTCTCAACTTTGCCGAGAACCTCCTCTTTCCTGCAATTCCAGGACCGCTGGATCCCGCATCAGCCGCTGTCATCACTGTGACAGAGCAGCCAGGTAGCTTACGCACGACTTCGTGGGAGGAGCTACGGGAATTGGTTCGCCGTTGCAGCAACGCTCTTCGAGCTACTGGTATTCGGCCTCATGATGTTGTCGCCGGCTACGTCTCCAATCATGTCGAGGCCCTTGTTGCCATGCTGGCTACCGCATCTATCGGTGCTATCTGGACGAGCATCAGCCCCGACAACGGTGTGTCTGCAGTCTTGGACAGACTGGCTCAAATAACACCAAAGGTTCTTTTTGCGGACAATGGATCCGTGTACAATGGAAAACAATGGCCTAGTATCTCCAATCTGGCACAAATTACAGAGCAGTTGGGCCAGCATGGCCTTCAGCAAGTCATTGTCATAGAGAACATTGATGGCGATCTTGGATTGGATCTCCTGAAGTCTCAGGGCCTTGACGTTTCCCACTTCGATATCTTCCTCGGACAGTCCTCCACTGATGCTTTGAGATTTGAGCAGCTTGCACCATCTCACCCGCTTTACATCTTGTATTCAAGCGGGACAACTGGCCTTCCTAAAGCCATTGTGCATACAGCACTAGGGACTCTAATCCAACACAAGAAAGAGCACGTGCTTCACTGCTCTCTTTCCTCTTCATCTCGCATGCTGTATTACACAACCACCTCTTGGATGATGTGGCACTGGAGTGTTGGAGCTCTGGCTACGGGGGCCACCCTTGTACTCTATTCTGGATCGCCTTTTCGGCCACATTCTCACCTGTCTTTACCCCGACTTCTGGGTGAACTTAAAGTAACGCATTTTGGAACCTCGGCAGCGTATCTGACGCTTCTAGAAGCGAATGGTATCTATGCCGTTCGCAATCCGGACATTGACCTGTCTCATCTAGAAGCTATCTACTCAACAGCTTCGCCCTTGCCTCCTTCGACATTCAGCTTCGTCTACGAAGCTTTTCCCAAAACAATCAACCTCGCGTCGATTACCGGCGGAACAGACATCATCTCCTTGTTCGGCGCATCATGTCCTCTACTTCCAGTCAGGATTGGCGAGATTCAGTGTGCGGGTCTGGGAATGGCAATCAAGGCAGTTGACCCCATCACAGGCGAAGAAGTACCGCCCGGTGAGCCGGGGGATCTAGTTTGCGTCAAGCCATTCCCCTGCCAGCCCCTGACTTTCTTCGGCCCCAATGGCGAAGCAAAGTATAAGGCCGCCTACTTTGAGCGATTCGAAAACATCTGCGGGGTGCAGGGTTCGGTATGGCATCATGGAGATTTTGTCAACATCCCCGATCCTGGGACGGGGAGTCTCGTCATGCTAGGAAGATCTGATGGGGTGCTGAAGCCAGCAGGTGTTCGGTTTGGGTCCGCAGAGATCTACAATATTCTGATCAAGTTCTTCGCCGCGGATGTTGACGACGCCGTCTGTGTCGGAAGGCGGAGGGCTACGGACTCGGATGAGACTGTATGCCTATTTGTTGTGACGTTGCCAGGGAAAAAACTCGATGAGGAACTACGAAGCGCCATCAAGAATAAGATACGCAGCGAGCTAAGCCCAAGGCATGTCCCCGGGGTGATTGAAGAGTGTAGAGGTGGCATTCCAAAAACCGGCAATGGCAAGAAGTATGTCGACTTTAGGGGATGTCCTCTTTGCTAGTAGTAAGGTGTGCTAACGTTTTGTAGGATCGAGGTCGCCGTCAAGCAGATACTGTCAGGCATAAACTTGAAGACAAATGCCAGTGTGGCAAACCCTGAGGCGCTTGAGTGGTTTAAGAATTGGGCGGAGTCACATTAAAGTCTCACCATGCCTACTTGGAGAGACTTCATGTCGAGGAACGCCAGTCAAACCGAGACTCGCAAGTACTTCGCTGGACAGAGGGTTGCTTCCAGCGCTATAAATAGAGAGCGTGCGTCCTTCAGCTCGCCAAGTACGGCGCATGGTCTACCAAAGCCCCAGAAAGGGGCATGGAGAAGAGAATAGAGAAGCATCGGTGTTGCGAGACCGTTCGGCGCCGATTATGGACACAACTCCTTGAAGGTATAGGGTAGTTGTTGTCACATGCACACGAGGTATGGACCGCTCTTCTGCGGGTCCTTCCAGATCGAGGTGTGTTGGACGTATGGCTGGCATTGGTCGACGGCGTATCATTCAGCGCTCCTGCAGGACGCCCTGCTGCAGCGCCGGTGGTGATATTGGTGCAGATCAATCCGCCCGCCGGCTCAGTTCAATCCAGGCCAAGTATGCATCGAAGCAATGGGGGAAGTACGGAGTAGGGGGCAGTCGAACCAGCGCCGATGCAAGTGTGAGCCGCACCTCCGTCCCTCGGCTTCGTCGATCATTTCCCGTAGACAAGGCGGAAACTCCTCGTGACAGCCAGCAGACTGGAGGCGGGCTAGTGAGCCAGGTCCTGGACGTAGCCCTTGACCATCGAACCAGAATTAGATACAGTGGCCGGGGGTGATGTCCTGAAATGGATGCTAAGAGGCCGGTTCGATCCATCGTCCAATAGACTGGTGGGTTCCCGGTCTTTAATTCCATTTTTGCGAAATTACAGTACGAAGTACATTCGCCCTTTCCGGGACATGAGACTTCCATCCAGATCCGACGCTGCTGCCACGGTATCGCGACCTCGAGCACAGAGATCTCGATAGTGGTTGCTGGCGACAGCTTCAATCAAAGGACCAGGCTGGTAAGCGTTGTCTCACGGGCAACCCTACCGGGCAATTCCCATGAAGGCAAACTGTTGGATGCTCGTATTCCAGGGTAACACTGTGGATTAAGCTGTGCTGAGCTTTTATCGCCATGGTGTCTACAAAGAGCGAAGAATCAGGTGGTGCACATTGCAGGTAAGCTGAAAAAGCTGGGTTACACCCTGGGCCAGCTCAATTCATTGAGCACGGGTTACTGTTGCAAACTGCCTGCTTAAGTAGACTACTGATTCAGATTGGCCCAAGCATTGCAGTCAGCACGACGAAAGGCGACCTCAATTGCCCCACGGAGTTCATGGAAATTGAAGCTTGGAAAGGAAGCGCATCCATGAATGACGGCCGTTGGACTCAAACGGATTGCTGCTTCTGCCCTGTTACTCCGCACCCTCACCACACTTTCCGGCCGGGAGATGGACCGAGTGGGTACCTTATCTGCTAGCCACAGTACCAATTGGACGCCAGCCGCACGCAGTACGTAAATACATTCTCCACCGTAGGTAGGTAGTTAGTGTAGGTACCGTTTCCACCAAGGACACCCGACCAGTCAACCTGGGAAACTTGCACTGCCACTGCTTTTTCTTCTTCTTCTTCTTATTGCTTGACGCTGAGGATTACACGTGCGTGCAGAGGGGGACCTTTCAGGGTTGCTTTTCCTGTGCGTGACCTGCCTTAATGTTTAAGACCTGCAGCTCAGCCCAGGGCGATGACTTGCAGCTTCTCCGAGCCCGCCTGCCGTCGTCGCAAGTACCCGTACAGTCCTCCCGAAGCCGCTAGCACTGTGCAGCCGAGGCTTAACTGGTGAACCGTGGACCCAACTTTGCTCTCTCGAACCCCCAACCCCCTAGCTGCCAATTAAGCTAATCGAAATGACGATTGGGAACCTTGTCTTACCCCTAGCGGACTATGGAAGCTCTACACGCTTGTTCGATGGCATCGTGGTTGGGCGGAAAGCGGTGCCTGCCGTTTGACAGTATGTATCTGGCTCAGAGCCGCAATCTTCGCTCGCATCGTCATAATGAGTGCATGTCAGCGTGCAACGTCGGGCTTTCTGGCCTGGCAATTGGCTGCAGCGTCGCAACGGTTGACGGGTGGACAGTTTTGACTTTTGGTGAATGGACCCCCCCCTTCCTTGCGGATGCAGCGTGCATGTACCCGCACTGTAGGGTACTTTGGATCAGGTACCTGGACTGACCCCATTTGGTGCTACCGCAGGTGCTTGCTGGAAAAGGGGGCCTGTTTGTTCCCACCGCAATCTGTCAGCCAGCGATTTGCTGAAGCTGTATTGTGATTGGCCTGTTTGCCGTAATCGACTGGTCTCGCCAGTGATTGTTTCCAGCTCTGTTGGCGGTGCTGCATCGACGGTGACGTCGGCTAATGACTCGATCAAGGCTGGTGGGCAGGACCCCGTAGCTTTTCCAAGAGACAAGACTTGCAACAGAAACCGACCAAAAGACGAAAAGCAGACGTGATGGGAAGCCGTAGGTTACTAACCTGCTGGTCCAAGCCTATAGCGAAGCTGGAAGTGCATGTGGAATGGAGTACAGGAGCCACTGCCGTCGACCATGTCGCTCAACCTACCTTATCTAGGGGTACCTTGGAGCTACTGCCTGACTAATGGCTGTTAGCACCCATGGATCTTCCACAGAGCAGCTCCATTGGAGGTTCGAACATTGTGCTTGGAGACAACAGTGTCGTCAATGTTAAGGGAGGCTTGCTGCGTGTCCCAAATTGGACTTCCAAGCCCGAATTTCGTCTACGGCCCCCCGTGGAGTCCCCCATCCCCCCGTCCTTCGCTCTCAGAGTCTCACTCCCTCAATCCAGTCACCCAAACCATTTCCCTGCCCGACTCTCACACCCCCCCCTTGGCTCTCCAGAGGAAAGAAAAAAAAAAAACGGGCGACAATCGCTTCCTGCACCAAGCGCTGCAGAGTTACTGGGCCAAGACCCGCCGAGCAACCACACACACACCCCCTGGAGCTTTGCGTTCCCTCCCCTAAACCTCCTCTCCTCTCCTTCTCTCCCTCTCTCCACACCCAACTTGTCCACCTCATCGAAAACCGACGCCGCCCTCGCCCTCGCCCTCGCCCATCCTCCCCTCCGACCGATTCCCTTCCGCCGTCTCTTCTCCCTCCCCTCGCCAGTCACGATGAACTCGCAAGGCCCCAACGATGTATCGCCCGAGGCCATGCAGGCGCGCATCCAGCAGGCGCGTCGCGAGGCCGAGACACTCAAGGACCGGATCAAGAGGAAGAAGGATGAGCTGGCAGACACCACCCGTATGTGACGCATCTCCCGTCAATTGCTACTCTCTGGAATGCTTTCGTCGGTCCGCTAGTGTTGTTGCTCCTGCTGACTTTTTCCTGCTTTTCCCCGCTGCAGTTCGGTCTGTCGCCCAACAGGCCCATGAGCCGATCCCCAGGAATCAGCTTATGAAGACGAAGCGAACGCTCAAGGGACATCTGGCCAAGATCTACGCCATGCACTGGTCGACGGACCGGAGGCATTTGGTTTCTGCGTCCCAAGATGGCAAGCTCATCATCTGGGATGCTTACACAACCAACAAGGTCCACGCGATTCCTCTGCGCTCTTCTTGGGTCATGACTTGCGCCTACGCCCCCAGCGGCAACTACGTTGCCTGCGGTGGTCTCGACAACATCTGCTCCATTTACAACCTTAACCAACAACGCGAGGGACCCACGCGCGTTGCTCGCGAGCTCTCCGGCCACGCCGGATACCTATCCTGCTGCCGCTTCATCAACGACCGCAGCATCTTGACTTCGTCTGGTGACATGACGTGCATGAAATGGGACATTGAGACGGGCCAGAAAGTCATCGAATTCGCCGACCACCTGGGCGATGTCATGAGCATCAGCCTCAACCCCACAAACCAGAACACATTCATCTCTGGTGCTTGTGATGCTTTTGCCAAGTTGTGGGATATTCGAGCCGGCAAGGCTGTCCAGACCTTTGCTGGCCACGAATCCGACATCAACGCCATCCAGTTCTTCCCTGACGGCCACTCTTTCGTCACTGGCTCGGACGACGCCACTTGCCGCCTGTTCGACATCCGCGCCGATCGGGAACTGAACCTTTACGGAGTAGGTGACGTCCAAGATGTGTCAAGGAAATGTTACCGGAAGCTGACCACAGCCAATCTTAGTCCGAATCCATCCTGTGTGGCATCACCTCTGTCGCTACCTCGGTATCCGGCCGATTACTATTCGCCGGCTACGACGATTTCGAGTGCAAGGTACGCCGAGTTTGTTACCGTGTCCAACAATTTCTTGAACTAATCCTTGATGCAGGTCTGGGATATCACTAGAGGCGAGAGAGTCGGCTCGCTCGTCGGCCACGAGAACCGTGTCAGCTGCCTGGGCGTAAGCAATGATGGTATCAGTCTGTGCACTGGTTCCTGGGATTCATTGGTGAGTTATACACCTGATGCTAGATTCGGATATAATGCTCCGATCTTTCTGATCTGCACAACTCCCTGATCTCAGCTACTAATATTCTTCACAGTTGAAAATCTGGGCCTACTAAAGAGCCTATTCCTTGTCACAATTCCTCCAGTGCCGCCAATGGCGACGCCATGCCTGGATTCTCCGACGAGCCCACCATTGCGATCCCTACAGCCGACACATGCGGCCTCATATCTCTTCGGCTTGGTCGAATAAGCGCGATCACGCTACGTCAGGCGGTTACCGGCGCACGCTGGAACACTGACCGAATCGACGATCAACATAATCACCTATTACATATACCTCCTCTCCGTACCCGATGACGACGAAGCATTTTCGGACTGCAGCGAAAACGTCGCGTGCCAACTGCTACGACAATCTCGGGACTGAAGCCTTCAAGCCTTTGCGATACCTCATTTTCCTTGACCTGTGTTTTTTCTTTGCGAATCGACTGAGAGATGCGTTGCACGATGGTTTTTTTTTGCCCAAATCCGACAACACGTGTGCTGTTTGTCATGGGCACTTGTATTACTTGACGGTCTTTTTCTTTCTTTCTTGGTCACATGTCCCGAATAGCTACTGTACGACACTTTCCAGCAAATGCCAGTTGGACTGGCTAGGGCAGACGAGATGCGGCCCGACGGGTCTGACAAGTACCGTGAATGGGACGACTGACCAACAGATCACGATTGATCTAGGAGAAACCTTGGGGGCCAAAAGCAAAAGCAGAAAAAAACAAAAAAAGACAAAACAAAAAGAAGGCCTCGCCATTCAGATGTTGAGATAATACAATACGATGACTCAGATCGATGGTCCTTCTTCAAGGCGTTCGGTTACTCACACTTGACTCACCAGGTGTCCGATGCATGGCAGCCGCGTGTTGGAAGAGCAGGCGAACCTGGACTAGAGAGGGAAGGGAGCGGCAGACGGAGAATAGCATGAGTGACAGTCGACTGACAGGAAGAATCTGAGGGTCGGGGAGGACGTTTGCATATTCCCTACACCCTCACCCTGCCTCCCCAACGACTGCTTTGTATTTCATGTACTTCCTTTCCCACATGCGGCACCTTGATGGCATTTCTCATTATTTCATTGCGCGTTGTTGTCAAACTATCCCGGCGAGGGTGGCCTTTTTGAGCTAAAGGGAAAGGAAGTTAATTGAAAAAGATGTTCGAATATTCATATTGACCAAGGCCTGCTCCGTGCTGTTGTGTTGATGCTGAAGATGATATGCCAAACACGAGTGGCCGAAATGTTGGGATGCTTATATAACTCCCAAGGTTACAGTGGTTCTGGCCATTCGAATGCACAAGCCAGCCGGGTGAAGCAAGGGAAACCATACAACAGGTGGGTGAGAGGAAATTGCCTTAGGCCACATGTTCAGAATAACGGAGATGAACTCGAAAAGGAAACGAGCCGGTAGTTTATCAAAGATTTTACAAGCATGACCCTACAACATTGCAATATTTTGCCCAGGGACTCTTTACTCTGACAGTTCATACATCCGACAGTAGAGGTAGCCGAGGCTATTTGAGAGAGTTCAAGGGATGCCTGTTGAGCGTCGTAGTGTGATGCTGGGAAGGCCGACGTTCGCATAAACGTTCGAGTCTGAAGCACAACGTCCCCCGCACATTCGGGCATTACCGCACTAGAATATGAGACGAGATGAGTCTACTGGCTTAAGAGTAACCTTTTAATGCGGCAACTCAGGCCATGAGGTTGACAGAAAAGGGAACCACCCTGCCGCAGTACAAGACCAGCAGGGGAATGCATGGCCATAACTACGGTAGGCGGAAAAGCCGCATGATGTTTCGGCAACTCCGAAGAACGCTACATGTCGGATCGTCAGGGTTTGGGGCCACGACTAAAGATGCAAGATCTGGCAGGTCTATTTGAAGGAGAACTGTAAGATTGGCGGGAGATGGGTCGGCAGAGGGGTCGGCGTGGGCATTCTAGAACCATTGGCGCACGTGTCAGAAGGGGGGGGGGGGGGGGCG
>KL660822.1:16862-43647 GCA_000732775.1 Stachybotrys chlorohalonatus IBT 40285
GGTATGCGAAGGGATTTCTGTGATGGTTGGTTTGATGAGCTGCAGTCGGCGCCACCGATTTTATACGGGGGATTACGGCTGGGAGTCTTGTCCATACGAAGCCATGGACTGGGACTGAACCGTCGTGGGACCGTAAAAAGGGGTCTAGAGTCTTACGGCCAACGAGTTCTAATTCCAAAGACCAAAGATCATGGATTTTCATACGCGGTGCTTTTGCTCGACCGCGTACACGTTAGCTATGGAAAAGGCAGTGGCTGGACAATGCTCTGGGAGAAATGCCATGACGATGGCAAGAATACCTGATCGTTTGCGTGGTGTTTTTGTGCACACGCATTCGTCTCGCGCAGCACCGTCGCACAGCCGAAACTACGACAAACGCAAGATCCAAGCAAACAAATCAGCCTGTCAAGAGATGAAAACCTGCAACAATGGTGAAGCACTAGTCTCGATTTCTCTGGTGTGGGTGCGTCGAGTGAAAGGGAACCCCGAATTCGAGCATGACGCAGCATAGACACTTTGATGTTTATCATTAAGTAGAGACATCGTTCATATAACGACGTAATTTGAAGCGCTTGAGCCTTGTCGTCTTGTCCGATACTAGTAAGTGTCTGTCTAGTCTTTCGTCAATATGATGAAGAGCTTTGGATGATGAAACAACCGCCCGCCTTGTCTAACTGCGGTGGATACTCCCGAGGATTTTCCCACATGATGCATTACTCTACATTGAAATATCCCCTCGCTCGCAATGCATGCATCCTACATGCACATGAGCACCACTTGTCGTCAGAGGATGAGGCCATAGGGCGAAGATAGGATCGAACTATGCGTTGATCATGCTGCCGTCGTATTTTCCAAGCCTCCCCATCCTTTTTTTTTTTTTTTTTTTTTTTTTTTTTGTTGGAATAAGCCGTGCCGGCAACAGGATCCATCATCCATGGACGCTCGTCTCCTAACTGCATGAGCTGCTCGCCTCCCACGGGACGGCGGGAAATTCTTGGGCTGAAGATTGCGCTTGGCGGCTGGTGGGCGAACCAGGGTCGGCGAGTCTAGCTGTGGAGCTTCTGTGCTTCTTGGTAACATCATGGGCAACCTTTAGACTACTATGCAGCCACCAGAGCTGACGCTGTGCCTCTACGGATTTTGCTTGTATTTTTAGACGACGTGTGTGTCCAACACATGGTGAATTTATTTATTTATTTATTTATTGTAACATGTAGGACTGAGGTAAGGTACCAAGGTACGGCACCACAAGGCGTGTCTGATGGCATACGTCTTACTAAACTTGAAATCACTTGGGTCCTGGAAGAAGCTACGAGTAGTTGCGTACACCATGCTTCGTGGCGGCTGCAAGATGACAGGCAGTCGAATGCCGTGCCATGGCACGCAAGACACCCCGGGCACTTGATCATTCTGGAAGGAGTGGATGTGATTACTCCCTCGTCAAGGCAAGGATGGGCTGTTGACTGCCGCCCGTCGATGGCTGAGATTTGCGGACGACTAGCAGTATCAGTCATAGACACCGGGGCAGGTCCTGGTCCGGCGTGATGTGTGCCGGGCTGCCCCAGAGTGCCACTTTGTATCAGAGCTGCGAGATCATCTCGAAAAGGAGATATCGTCGAGCCTTGCAACGGAACCGCCATGGCTTGATTGAGACAAGCAGACCTGCCAGCTCATGTGGCCTGTTCGCCTAGCTCTCTGCCGTACGGGGCTGTCGTGTTTCATGCGAGTCGTCATTGACAGAAGGCTGGGACACGCCAGCAACACTCGACGAGTGCCGTGCCCTTGCTGCAAGCGGTTCGCCGTTCAACTACGCCCGGACTACCCAGGCTCCTGACTAGCCTGCACGTCTGCGACTTAGACCGCCCACGCAGTCATCGCCCCCCTCCCCTTCCATGGTGCGTGGTCGAATCGTCGGCCTTGTCTGCTGCGACCGCAGATCTCAGAAAAGGGAACCCCCGGTCGTCCACGCGGCATACTGGAAAACGTGTTGCCCTGACCCATGGGGGGGACTACCACGCCATTGTGGCGGTCTGTCTGCTGTTTCTGAGTGCCGAATGGCTAAACAGGATGCGGAAAGAGAAGGACGCGGCTGTTACCGGCGTAGTCAGGCCACTGCTTTGCAGGATCCTCGTTGATTAGCAAGGACGGCAGGATGGAATATCTCCGTTGCCCCCCCTCAACACCCACATGAGCCAATTTTCAGTTGATGAAGGAGGATTGCCGAGTATCCCAGGACGCTCTCTACCTATTTCGATGGTGCGGTATCCGTACGGTGCCGGGGCCGTTGGACGTTGGAGTTGGCCGAGTCGTCGAGCAGGACGAGCCGCCTCGATCTCCTTAGCTCATAGTTGTTCCTTTTTATTTTTTTCTCTCCTTTTCTTTTGCTTTTCGTCGTCTCTGATCTGATACATCCATGCGTAGCTTCGTTGGCCTGACTTTCATTTGAGCCCATTGCTTGCTTTTTGGTGTCAAACTCGGACCCTTGACGAAAGAGGCCGGCGCTGAAGAAGAGATCCACCGTACCTGTACCCTAGCCCAAGGCCAGCCCCAGGGAAGCCCCCTGTTGGCTGGGAGGTCCATACTTGCCCAACCCCCTGGTTTGGGAGATGGGGGGAGTCTTCAAATGACTGTCTGCCTGCCTTAGCCCCGTTTCCACTCCTTCCAGAACACTGCCGAACCTGGTCACTTCTGATACATTCCAGGCTACTGTGATCAACGTGCCCTCCTTCTTCTCACCGCGCATTTGCCTTTCCTCCTTCTCACCCACGCACTCACACTCACGCTCACTTCTCTGCGCGCACAAGCCAGCTCGAGCCTAACCCCTTCCCTCTTTCGTCTTGGCCGGAAACAACCACACACACCCCCCCTCTTCCTTCGTCCGCTCCCCTGTTTGCCTGTTCTTAAGAAGCCGATCTGCCCACAATGTCGACCACGGCCGCTCAGGACGAATTCAATGCTCTCATAGCAAACAGCACCCATCGCGAAACACTCCATCCAGACGACCGCCACGACCCGGACCTCCAGCCTCACGGGGACCTGACCGAAGAAGACCATTTTCGGAACTCGCAGATCAACGCCGCCATGCACATGACCACAGCACCCACGCAGCTGCGGCTGCCTCCCGCCTCTTTCGACAGCGGCCGCAGTACCGGCGTGAAGGGCGTCATTGCCGATGCCCGCAGCTACGAGTCTGCCCGCCGCACGAAATGGGTCACCCGCGTCCGCAATGCCCGCCGCAGCGTCTTCGGCGTCGTCGAAGGCATTACCTCGTCTCCCAGTTCCCGAAGTCGCAGCGGCAGCGACACGGACGACGATTCCAACGGTAGCCTCGACAACGACGAGGAGTCCTTCCTACAGCAGTGGCGCGAGAGCAGGAGGCGTGAGCTCGAAAGCGAGGCCAGCCACACCGTCAGAAACAGGAGGACTAGCCCTAGCGTGCGGGTGTACGGGCGCCTGGACGAGGTCGACGCCATGGGCTACCTTGACTCCATCGAGAAGGTCAACCGCGACACGGTTGTGGTTGTATTTGTTTACGACCACGAGGTAAGCCATTCCCCCCGGCGCTAGCTGTCGTCCGTCTGCCGCATTGCCTAGAGCTAACGCTTCCATAGTGCGACGTCTCAGCCACAATAGAATCGGCTATGCTGCCGCTTGTCAAAGAGCACTCCACCATCCACTTTGTCAAGGTTCACTACGAGGACATTGAGTTCGATAACGCAGCCGTCCCAGCGATGCTTGCGTACCGCAACCAGGGCGATCTGTTTGCGAACATGACGGGCATCATCGAGATGATCCCGGACGACGAAGCTTTCGGGACCGAGTCTCTGAGGAAGATCATGACGAAACACGCCGTGCTATGAGGAAAAGAAATGGACGCGGCAGGAGCTTTGTGGGTTCCGCCTGGAGGGCTACACCCTGGTTCATTTTCACACGGTTCGGCGCATGGTCATGATTTCCTTACGATACCCAACACCATCTCGCAATAATTTCCAGTCGTTAATGTACATTGAAAAGCTTTCATTTTTACGGGTATGTCATGGCCAAATGGAGCCTCATTTGACCAATGGCGGAGTCAATGTGGAATGTTTGGAGAATAAGACCGGCGTGTGTTTGTTTTATTTCAAGGTCATATGGACGGACGGGATATGCACATGCATTCTGATTTACATGCCTGGTTGCATGGCGGGAACTGGTATTTTACATAACTGAATCGGCTCATCTTGGCTTTCATGGGAGCTCACCGCATAATGGGACAGACAAATGCCAACAGGAAGATTTCATGTTACTCCACTAAGTGCTATAATAGAGCTGTGCCTGTGGTGTTGTGTAAGCACTTGGAGTGTTGATCACAATGTAAATGCTGGATGATCGCGAACGGCGGGTGTCTCCAACTCAAGATCCTTCCTAAATCGGACCGTGATGACGTGACCACTGAGGTTGATGAAACAATCCAGACAGCATTGAGATCAATGCACCAACTTCCTTCTCGGCTTCCGTCTATCCTTCGCTTTGAGCCTTGTTGGTACACTGGCCCAAACAAAACAAACCAGCCGATGATGTAAACGTGAACTTATGCTCGGGCGCATGTGTCGAGACCCAATACTTCACTCCCGCACGCCCGTCCTGTGAGGCATGAAACATGCACTTTGCAAATCACGCCGACTTGTCCGATGGGTACAGCACCCAGGATTTAGGAGGAGACTAGTCCACGTAACGGACAAACCTAGTCGTCTATGACAGGGCAAGACACGGGTAGACGCTCCAGGTTCCTTTGGAAGGTTCAGCATGTGCCGCCAACAGCTTAGCGAGCTGTGTTGAGCCCCACCGGTAGGTGAAACCAAGGTGTTTAGTTGGGAGGCTTGAACTCTGGTGATCAGCGTTCCTCAAGAGGCTTGAGAACACACCTTTCCCCACGCACTCTTCCTTTCTCTACTGGGCATCAGTCCTCAAGTGTGCAGCACTTTACTGTTTGTCCATGGAGGAATCCAGAGGAAGGGCTCAGTAGGTCGGCGAGGCAGCGTGGAGGGCCAAGGCTAGACGGACCCTTGCTGAGGGGTACATTGGCGATACCTGCAGGTGCCTATTACTCTTTTGAGCGCTTACGTCATTTGCGAGGTGCCCACGCGCTACCCCGGGCTTCATGCTTGTTTCGAGGCACGT
Organism: Stachybotrys chlorohalonatus IBT 40285; assembly: GCA_000732775.1. Taxonomy (NCBI): domain Eukaryota; kingdom Fungi; phylum Ascomycota; class Sordariomycetes; order Hypocreales; family Stachybotryaceae; genus Stachybotrys; species Stachybotrys chlorohalonatus. Next base: position 22,023 of record KL660822.1, read on the forward strand.
CTGAAACTACGACCAGAGGGATAAAGCCCAGCGACGGCTTGTGACGGGCAGCCTGGATGCGCTCGCCGATCTACAGTAAGATTTCCTCCCTGCGAAACGAGCATCGCGATGCATAGGCAGAGCAGTATGCGTTTCAAAGTGAGGTGTAATCTGGGGCTGGGGGGCCATGGCCAAGAGACTCGCCGGGGGTCTTGACCGGCCTTCGGGCACGGCCCCACAGGCTGGGGGCGGCCATGTGACATCAGATTAGCGCCGTATGCATTCGCCTTATCAGGGCAAGATAGTGCATTCACGAACAGAGGTGGGAGTTATCTCTCGCTGCCCCTCTTGATCGCCTCATGACATGCGCTTTAAGCGCTCTGATGAAATGCTCGTAGGGATCTTGTTGTGCCTCGAGCACCGTAATTTCCTCGAGGGTCCTTGGTTATTCGCTCAGGCGGAAGGGGGCAGGGCGCCACGTCGGACTGCTGGCATGCGGGAGGGTCGTGGTGCATCTCCTAGGGTGTGTGTATGCCGACCTGACCTGTGACCCCCAGGGCACCCCTGCAGTCTTGGTGGTATGTCAAATTACTCAAAAGTCGACTACACCAAGAACTCCATGTACACGATTTTGACATTACCTACGTTACCATCGCCAAACCTCTCGTGATGAAGTGATATACTGGTCATGTATAATTCCAGATCTGTAGTAATCTATGCGTCGTGATTAATATGCCTAGAAAAGAAGGAGTCTAGATATTAAAGGCTGTAATCGGTCTTAATTCTTGCTCATGAAATCTGGTCGGCACATGCATGCTCAAGCAGATTAACTTTTTCAACATGTGTAAGTGATGCTGATGATGGTTTCTCCTAGATTCGTATATAAGTATTATCTCACCCGTTCTCTGCTTCTTGGAACCCTACGACGCTCCAACGACAAGCAACCAACCCAACATCTCCAGTCACCGTCTCGTGTTCGGGCTCCTTGGTTGACCCTTGACTACCCCCAACCATGAAGCTCATTTCTACGATTCTTCAACTCCTCCTGGGCCTCCTCTTGTTTGAGGTTGCCAGTGCCGATTTAATCGCTTCGCCTCCGGTGCACGACAGAAAGATTCTACCCGATTTACCTCCGGGGTACGAAAAGTTTGCGGTTCAGGGGCCCAGCGACCCGGTCCCCAAGGCGGCCGAACCCTATTTACCTGAGCCGGCAGATCACGAATTGAACAAGACGGAAGTTGCTAATGCACACCATGAGAGACTGAGCGTGGCTGCGGCCCCATGGCTTGTTCCCTTTTGGGGTCGAGGGTCCAGGAGATCAGTTTGTAGGGAGGGACTCCCGGCGGAATATAACAAATACCGGATACTCAAGTGCTGGTCAGATCTCAAAAAGATGGGTAAGTTCCCTAGCTCCGGCAGCTTTGGAGTTGGAGATGAGGGGAAAGACTGACACCGAGACTCCCATCAGCGTGGGATACTAATCCGAAAACCAGACTGCGCTGGCGTAGGTATCTGTGCGCCCGTCGAGAATGGAGATTCGAGACTTGGAAGTGGGCAAATGTACGCGACTGCGCCAGAGCCTGCGACTCCTGCGTAAAGCAGGCCGCCTTTAACGGCGCCTCATGGATCCAATGCGCACGAACGGTGCGCTTCGCCTTTTGCGAGATCACCTTCTACATTCCGAGCGTCCATAACTACACCATCGAGAATGACTGGTCCTTCAATGGAAAGTTTGGGCCTGACCCCAAAAAGGATGACCACGGCTTACATGACCAGGCCGCGATGGCCGAGCCGTTCGGAGAATACAGGTGGGAGGAAGAAAAGGAATAATAATTCCTCTCATCAGATGAGGGGTTCGCCGTGGCCGTGATGTATTCGCAAGCATCGTTCTACGTCAACATGTCATGTAGAATAGATACTATTCAGAAGATACCTCTGGGGCGTGCAAGTGCAACCTTGACTGATTGCTACCAGCTTATTCCCTCTTGTTGCTGCCGCCGCATGACCAGGAGGGACTCTCTGCCCAGCTGTTACCAAGATGGGCGCGGGTATAAGCCTCTGGCCGTGGTATCGGGCCCGCAGGAGCCAAGAAGGCCTCGGGTTTCCATACTGCGTGGCTTCGGGAGCTTCGAAGGTTAGCGTAATTGTCACCTGAGAAGCTTGAACTGTCCTCTGCGACCTTGAGACACGACTTACGTCTGCACATCAAGCTCAGGCTCAGGCTCAGGCTCAAGCTTTGTGAGCCGAACCGGAGCCTGAGCCAAACGACCATAGGATGAGCAGCTTCGACGCCGATTGCACATGGGTGTTTGGATGCACGATGCCTGGAGATGACTTGCCATAGGTAGAAGTTGTTTGAGGGAGGGGTGAGAGTATGAACAAAGTATGTGGTTTTTAGGAAAATGCGTAAACCACGAATCTGAAGATGGTGGAAGGACATTGAAATGAACCCCACATCAAGGTGCGGGACAAGGTTGTGGTTGTGGGTGTCGCGTAGCGCGCAGGTACCGGATTGTAAGCGGCATGGGACTTGATGGCAAATGCCATGTACCTATAGTAGGGTACCTCCTACTGAAAGACCACCTCGGACACTGCTCCTCAGGTGATTTGCTGGGAGCAACCGCGACTTGTACAGTATCAGCACTCGCCGCGCCGTGGTTTTCCACATTCGTACGTTTCTTCCGGGTGGGCCACGTACCTCTTTGCTCAGGTACCAACGCAAGGTTCAGTGATTCACATCTGGCAGCGCCTTGGGCAGATAAGGTACTCTACTTCACGGCCTGCAGCTGCCCCTCGAGGTCCCGCTTCATCCCACCCTTCACAACCCCTCGATCTACTACCTATCCGTCTGGACGTGTCGGCCTCGACGATTCTCCAAGAAACAGATTCGTGTATGGAAGCTCGGAATCACTCTGCCCAGCTCCTGTTCATTGTCGACCGTGGCTTCTGGCCAGCATCCTGCCGCCTCACCAAATCCCTGACCGGCCGACTGTGGAAGTGCAGATAACGCTGCCCCTGTTGCATCCCCAGCCCGCCACCACCTCCTCCGCCTCCACCACCACCACCAAACTTACATCACGCTGGCCAAACGTACCGCGGCCCAGCCCAGCATTCAAGGTTCCCTAATCTAAAAGTACGCCCTCGGTAGCGAGCCAGTCACGCAAGATCCCGCGTCACTCCAGATTAGAGCACCTGATCCGCTGGCCTCGCAGCCCCGCCCATTCCTGCCTCTTAGGTTGATCATCAGCGCAGCCTAAGCTGCCTGCTAGACTAATACACTCGGCTTAAGGCAACCACGAGCCAAGGGGACGACGTCGGCCTGGACCCGTTCCTACTCATGCCTCGATTCTAGTTCTTTTGCACACAGTCTGCTTCATCTCCTCTGTTCGTGAGGTCGACTTCTACATGGTGGTTAGTTTTCTTCCTTACCCCTGCTTCTCGTCCTCATCTCATGCCCGCTGCTGCCTGCCCCTCCTCCCCGTGAATGGTCCTTGACTATCGCGAAACCTTATGCTTCATCACCCCATGATAGTTACTTCATGTGCTTGCTTTGAGCCATATCGGCACAAACTTTGCTCTTTTCCTTTCCTTTCCTTTCTTTTTACTCCCTCTCCCACTCCACACTTTTCTCTCTCGAACATGAATAATATGTAACAAGTCGAAACGCTGACCTCGCACCCTCCTCGCTATGGAACAGCCGCCTTCCACACCTCCAACCCCGCTGACGTCCGCTGCGAACACTCCAAATACCGCATCTTCCGCAGAGTCCACAGCCCCCCAAACATCACGCACTTCGAGTCCTAATAACGGTGCGACGCTTTCCCGGTCCGAACCATCTCTTCGGTTTCCCAAACCCCTGGGCAACCGTCAACTTGCCAGCTGGGTTCTGAGCAGCAGTAATCCCGACATCAATACGACCCCCCATACTGAGTCCGGCACCATGGGCGGATCCGCGTATGCTACGGAGCGGATGGCTGCCAGTACGCCCCCCATTTTCGCTGGGGAGGACACCGGTGACGACTCCAGCTACGACATGGTTTCGTGTACAGATACCGAATCCCAGGATGGTGATTACAACGAGTCTATGGGCGAGTCCCTCGGCTCCCTTGACTTTCATCGTCCCGATGATGTTCACAGCCTTGCCGAAACCGAGGAAACGGGAGACGAGGACGAAGAGGATGAAGAGGAAGAGTCCGTCGTGGACAGCTCGGAGCTGACCGCAAGGGCAGCCGAGCGACCTCATTTCAACTTGCGCAACGACAACGAAAAGCACAGCCTGCACCGGGAATCGTCCAACGTTGATGATGACGCTCGTTCCCAGTCCTCTCTCGACTACACCTCCCAAAGTCTAAGGACACCGTCCCTTCTTACTCCGGAAGCTAGCCACATATTGGAGCCGCAAACACCCCATCAAGCACGCGCCCACCTGCTCCGCCAGGGGCTTACTCAATTAAAGAAGTGGTTCGCCAACATGAGCAGCCAGTTTCGCAGCTTGAGGCGGCCTACATCACAGGCCGCTATGATCTCACTACCACTACTTCTTTGTGTAGTGGCGTCTGCTCTTATCCCTTGGATTTACACACCATTCCAAGGCGCTAATGAGAACAAGCTTGCGGTGACAACCCCTGCCATCACTCTGAGCTCTGCTGGCTTCTTCACGGCAAGCAAGCCATCTTCGACAGCAGTGGCGGTGGCATCTGGTGGTGCTGATTTGATACCAGTCGACGAGGCCATCACGGCGGACTGGCTGTTCGGCAACAAAATCCGGCCGGATGTTTCGTTTGCTGCTCGAGCGCCAAAGGCGGTTGTAGTGCACGTTCCCTCAAGCGTTAAGCGAACCTGGCTCACGAAGTACTGCATTGCCGTAGTCACCACTCGCGATGACGGCAACCACGTTGTTACAGATTGGTCATCGATCGACGAAGGGATTCTGTTGCGCTTCCCTGCGCAAGAGACTCACGGCATGCTTACCGTCGACTTCTCCACCACTTGCCGCCCGAAGGTGCGCAGAGTGGTTAAGGTCCATTTTGGCAAGGGCGTCATGGAAGAGGCCTTGGAGATGACCAAGAATCTCGCTCATGATCTCGGCGAATTCGTTCCCGCGGCTGCTCAGGAGGCAGAGCGACGCTTCGAAGGGGCCAAGCGATCACTGGGTTGTGCTTCGCACAATTTTGGTCTTAGCGTTCAGTCAGCTTCGCACAATCTGTACAAGACCATCGATTCTACCTGGTCTGGTGCGCAGAGGTCTCTAGCCATCGCTAAGAACAAAGCCGAGGACACGGCATCTGATCTTGCAGTTGTGGCTCAGAAGGCAAAGGAGCAGTTGCCTAAAGCCAAGGACATCCAGGACAATTTGCATCTCGGTCTTCTCGAGTCTCAAATTTCGGCCAAGTTGTGGTGGCTGAAGGTTACGGGAAGAAGCGAGGAATATGACGCCTACAAGGAGAAGGCTACGGCCTTCCTGGCGACTATGCGTGTGTACACCGGGGGGCAGAGAAAGAAGGTTGAAGAGGCGTCGTCGTCGTTGTCGCCGAGTTGGTCTTGCAAGATCCCGACATTGCTCTCTGACGCCTGGAAGACCAAGGAGAGGCGTTGACAAGGATTCGACCATGTTGAGTCAGAGACGCCTGATGCTGTTTCTAGTTGTTTGCTACCTGCGATTTGGGAGACATGGATAGGGACACACGGATATCAGGAGTACGCTTGGAACGGAGTTAATGGCCTCCTTATCATGTCGGGTTTATTAGTCGCTTCCCAATATCACAAGCCCTTGGGGATAACAAAGTGTGGGACTTTCGTTTGTTTATGACAATCATATATAGTAACTCTCTTCTCCAACTCTTCCCCATGATGGCATCGCAGCCTCCGTGCCATGACACGCTACAGCGAGGAAGAGCAAGCCAGTCCGCCTATAGCTAGACACCAATATGCATGACATGGAAGCCTGTCATTTTCTCATCGTGGTTATGTTCTTTTTGCACTTTGAAACGGAGCAGATGGAGGATGAGAAATGGCGATACGTCTTTTGAAGTGGTCCCTGAAAGGAGCTGATTGAACGAAACACAGTAGTACGAGAAGCATGTATCCTAGCGCCAAAAATGGGTGAGCAAGTGACATGATACAGTGGCCCCTGCTCGCCAATCACGGCCTTTGTTGACTTCCAAGCTCCCCGCCAGGGTGAATGAGGGGCAATTCTTGCGCTCACACTTTTTATCAGGGGGGCTGCCTAAAGAATCTACTGAACTCCCAATCTCCAAGCCACCATTCATCCACGTTCTCATCCCGAACCGTGACCGCACACAGCTTTCCCTTTCGACATCAACATCATTTCGAACACCCCGACCGACCGAACCGTTGCAATTTTTTATACCTGGTGAGCTGCTCTGGGCGCGGATGACCCTGGCGATGCGGGGGGAGTCGTGGAGGGGGGGATTTGGGGCGTTTGAGCTGACCTCTTTGACAGTTAGGACACGTTTGATTGCAATCATGTCTTCCACCGACGCTACGGAGCCCAAGGTCGAGGAGACCAAGCCTGCCGAGACCCAGGCTACTGAGGTATGATTTTTCCACACGTTGGTGTTGGCGCAAGTGGTCGGGTTTTCTTGCCATCACCTCCATGCTCTGGTTCGAAAAAGATGCATCTTGCGCTGCGCATGATAGCAGACTGCAATGTTCTCTGCGAAATGGACGGGCTTGCGCTGACTCTTCGTTTGTTATAGGCTCCCGCCGGCGTGACCACCAGCTCTTCCGTTTTCTCCATGTTCGGAGGAGGTGGTAAGAAGGAGAAGAAGGAAGACGAGGACCGCGGCGAGAACTCCGGCAGCGCCAAGGCCCAGCGAGAGGCTGCCGAGGCCGCCAAGGGCGACGATGTACGTTGCGTCTCTTCAGCCGTACTATTGACCTGGACAGACTTACTGACACACTTCTGCAGGACGAGCAACCCCCCGAGTCCGAGGACGTCCACTTCGAGCCCGTCATCAAGCTCACGGAGAAGGTCGAGACCAAGACCAACGAGGAGTCGGAGGAGCAGCTCTTCAAGATGCGCGCGAAGCTGTTCAAGTTCGTCAAGGAGAGCAGCGAGTGGAAGGAGCGCGGAACTGGCGACGTCAGGCTGCTGAAGCACAAGGAGAACGGCAAGACTAGGCTGGTCATGCGCCGCGACAAGACCCTCAAGGTCTGCGCCAACCACTACAGTGAGTCTGCCTTCGACCGCGCAGGGTGGTAGTTTGAAGATGAGAGTCGCTGACCTTGGGGTGTGTAGTTGTCCCTGAGATGAAGCTGTCGCCTAATGTCGGCTCGGACCGCAGCTGGGTATGGAATGCGGCTGCCGATGTTAGCGAGGGCGAGCCCGAGGCTGTTACGCTGGCTATTCGCTTCGCCAATGCTGATAGTATGTATCCCGTTCCCCCACAAACGAACTTGGCTGACTCGGCCATTGCAGACGCCAACGCCTTCAAGGACGAGTTCCTCAAGGCTCAGAAGGCGAACGAGGAGCTGTTCAAGAAGTCCCAGGAGGAAGCTCCCGCGCCGGCTACCGAAACCGCCTAAACGCCTGGGCTTTTCTTCTTAGATAGAGACCCTTGCTCTTTAGCGCAAAGCTAGACAGACGGTTATGTACTGCCCTGCCCAATAACTATCACATCACATCACACAAAATTCGTCTCGTGGGCGTCGTGTCCAGGACGAAGTTTTTGAAGCTCTTTACGCCCGCCACAACACACCACCCCCACACCCTTTATTCCCCAACACCACCCCGTGAAACAATCCCTCGAGAAAAATCATCATGTCTTGGGCCATCGCAGCGAAACGAAGTGAGAAGAGAGACGGCTAGCAGGAGTGCACCGCGAGTGGCAAAGAGCTGTTATGCGATGTGGCTGTATGAGTGGACAGAATGATGATGAAGAGCCCCCCCCCCCTTTCCCCCCCAAACACTTTCTCTTTTGCGTCCGTGATATAGCAGTCCCCATGGTTTAGCAAAAAAAAAAAAGAAAAGGTTCAGAGTGGTGCCGTACTATCTGTATGCTTTGTGTGATGTTGTAGAACTGTGGTTGCTAGACACATGTTCTACATGTGAGACAGACAAGCCAAGCACAGGTACCAGGCACGCCGCCAACTCTGATCTGTTGACACATGCGGGAAAGGTAGGAGTGATGCATTGATTGCTTTTGATACCTGAGAGCATGATTAGGAGGGTGCTGTGGATACTCAGCACCTTTGGCATTGTTCTACATCTCGATAACTTTATCACGGCCATGACGCCCTTGACAACCCCAGTGCCACTAGCGTCATCATACAGAGTCTTCATATTAGCATGAGGCACTGTAGCGAGAATGTTAGACCGTCACCGAGCCAAGGGCACATGACAGCAGGGCGGACAGAGATTCAGGGATGGATGGGAAATGCGCGGGTCCGAGTTGTTGGTGAGTGCCTGCATCGTGATTGTCTCCACTGGCGGGGGTCGACTACCTACCCTGTGGCAGTCCCTTGGGTTGGGCGGGCGGCCGGGTAGGTAAGTAGGTACTCAGGTAGGCAGGCTGTCGCTCTGTGTGTGTGTCTGGGCTGGACGCAATTGGGCCCCTCGAGGTGCCGGTGGGAAACCCGGGGCGACATGATTTAGTGCCATGGCAATTATCCCGTACGCTCTGCAGCGACAGCCTCTCAGCCTCCTCTCCCAAATCCTCCAGGACGAGACTCCCAGCCTGTGATCCCTCATTCATGCCTCAAACTTCTCTCATCCCAACCTAATCCCCAGGTTGCCAGGCCTTAGCCATCCACCTGCAGACCGTGTCCGAGCCCACCGTCTGTTAGGAGTCTGTGCAATCTCTTTCACTGTCCCATTCTTATCCCATCCTTTTTCTCCTTCTATTCTTACTCCGGTCCTATTCTTATTCCGTTTCCCTATTGCTCCTCGGTGTACGAGTATCCTCAAGTGTCTGTGAGAGAACCAAGGAAAGAGAAAGGACAGGAAACCCAAGGAAACCATGTTGGTTGAGGTGAGCGACTGTGTTCCCCCCCCCTCCCTCTTCCTCTCTTGGCCGGCGCGCGATGACAGGCGGCTGTCTTGCAACTTCCCGATTCACTGCCAGCTGCGAGGCCTGGCCGCAGCAGCAGCAGCCAGCCGGCTTCCGGGTGCAAGGCAGCTGCTCTGCGGTTTGCTTTCTCGACGCCTTTGTCTGTCATCGTGGGCATGCGCTTGCCTTCCCCTACATCCTTGCTCCTGGGCCGCATCGAGCAGTAGCTCGCATCTCGTCTGCACCGCTCCCTCGTGTACCGCCTGTCGCGGGTAGACCATGGCTCGGCGGAGCGCGACGCCCGTGACGCCTCGGTGCCCGGCGACCAGGATCAAGATAAACACACGGCCTAGGCCCAGTCCAAAATCTAACAGCTCGCAGAGGAAAGTCAAGGTCGTGACGGAGCAGCATGTCATGTAAGTCGCTTACCCGCGGAAAATATGTCCAGCATGGCCGACGGGGAGGGATGATGGTGTTGACCTTGTATTGCAGCGACAAGCCGTCCCCCGTGGAGGACTTCCCGATGAGAGCATGGAGCTTGCGCATCTTCCTTCTGGACGAGGACGGCAACGAGCGACCTGCCGACGTCTTCACCAAGGTTGTCTACAACCTGCACCCTACATTCGAGAACCCCGTGCAGAGTGCGTATTCGCCGCTCGACCTTTGCATACCGCGGCCCGATGCGCTAACCTGACTGGCAGCCTTCTTCAAGCCTCCATTCATCTGCGCCAACGAGGGTTGGGGTGAATTCGAAATCAGCATCGATTGCTACACGACGGAGAAGACCAAAGCGGCACCAATCATCCAGGACCTCAACTTCCTGCAGCCCAAGTACGAAGCCACACACACGGTAGTTTTCAAGAACCCGTCCCAAGCACTGCAAGAGCGACTCCGCGAGACCGGCCCCCTGCCCACCGACGAGGATCGGCCCAAGAAGAAGGGCATCGCCACCAAGAAGAGCACGCAGAAGTTCGACTACGAGAAGATCGCCGAAGCTCTCGAGAAGCTCGAGGAGGAGGATCTGCTGCGCGTGATCCAGCTCATCAACGAGAACAAAGGCCCCGACACGTACATCCGGAGCGACATGGAGGGTAAGTTGCGGCGTCTTTGCTTTTGCTTGGGGTGATCCGGGGCAAGCAAGGTGTGGCGGGAGCTTCTCGCAGGAGCTCCTTTGCCGACATTCCTGCCCCGTTATCAAGGTCCCGCTGTTGATGTGTCTGGTGGGCTAATAGTGGATGACCTGACTGAAGCCGGCGAATTCTCCATCGATCTCTACACAATGCCGGATACACTGACGACGAAACTCATGGAGCATCTGGTAAGCACCGCGCCGAGGCCTCCCACATGCCACAGCGAGACTAACTAATGATATTTCAGGGTAAGAAGGGACTCGTGACCTAGTTGCCCGTGCATGCGACAGTACAATATATATCGGCGTACCCACAACCATCTCCGCTGCCGCAGCCTGGACGGGGGAGTTTACAGACATTTGCATGCGTGCCATTGGTGGCAGCCAAGATTGAAAGAAACACGATAGGTGAGAAAGAGGAGACTGAAACAGAATATTAAAGTGCGACAACAGAGGGTTAATCTGAAAAATGAATTTTGAGTCCTCTGGAGGGTGGAATGGAGCAGGCGCTGGAAAGGAAAACAAACCGTTGCGCGTCTGGTCGGGATTGGTAGGCGAGACAAGAGGGTCTATGTCTATTGGTATCCCCTCCATATGTGTCATCTATATACAATTGGTATTCTCCCCTTTTGAAAACGCTCGCGGGCCGCAATGGCTGCTGAACACTTGACTGTCATCAGTTGCACCCTGACTGCAGCCAAGCGCCGAAACCAGGGTTTTGTGCCATTGAATTGTTACAAGCAATGCCATGCATTGGCTTTCACAATCAAGACAAACATGGTAAATATCGAGCTTTTCCCGTGACCGAGGTCAGGTGAAGGCATCGTGAGTCACTATGTTTTGATGACGAGGTGTACGCTGGGAGCAACGCCACGCGCCTGTTGCCACAGTCCACGTTGCAGTGGGATGCGGACCTTTAGTGATGCACTCCTGCGCCGGTCTCACTTGGACGGTAGAATCGCGGCTTCACACAGTCTCCAGAGCGATGTTCTTTTCCGCCAGCACAAAGAAACCAAAAGGAAAAGGGCATCACGAGGCTCACGTCAGCCACACGGGCGGTCAAGTCCCGGGGGCTCATTGATGGATGATGACGCGCATGCGAGTCTCGGAGCAGGCAGGCCTCCGCTAAGCAAGGGAAGAGAAAGAGCACATCGTGACCGGCCGAGCCCCTCGTGACCAGGTGGAAGGATAGGTTTTTATGTGCGTGCGCAGCCGCAGGCGGTTGGGCCTGAACCATGGCTGAGGCGTCGGTGAGCGTTGCGATTGGCAGCCGGGCGGGGCTGACACCGCATATGGGGCGCAGCTGATTGGACGGCGAGGTCCGGTGAGGTGAAGGACTGGGGATGCGCCACGGTTTGGGGGGTGTCGGTATCGCGGCAGAAAGAGACAGGCAGGCGAGGAAGTCGATTGACGGGGATGGGAGACAATTGGGCCAATGGCGACACCTACGCCTTCGTGCTCTTCCTTGTTTGGTGCTACCGCACAAAGACACCGATCCGATGGTCGGCCAAGGATGGAGGGACGCATGCTACGTCTGTCACGGGGAAGAGCGTCTTGTCGGGAATTGATGTCTCTGGGGCGCGGGAAGCTGAGGATTGGATGCGCCGGGACGAGGGAGACGGGAGCACTTGCTGAGGCGAGTAGGCAGCACTTTCACGACCAGCCTGTGCCAGTCCCGTCTGGTGTGTCCTGGCGTGCCAATTGGTCCTCGCAGAAGCGGCCCCCAGCCCTGTTATCTGTTCAATGGCTTTCTGATAGGTGTTTATTTATCGTTGCTGTTTCTGTTTCCTGTCCTGTATTATTAACCTTGAGCTGCTGCTGCTGCTGCTACCCAATTCTTCGGTTCTGCCAACCTGCCTACTAACCAAGGAAGGTAGGTAGGTAGCTGGCTTTCCCCCTCCTCTTTTTATTTTATTTTATTTATATATGATTGATTGTTCCCGAGCTGCCCACCCCCGTGGGAAACCGCTTACCGTACCGTCCAACCCCCGCTTTCTAGAAGCTCAGGCACGCTTCAACTCGGCCCAGCAGGAGCCCGCCCCCCTCTAATCTACTTTACCATTCCTCTCTGCCACTTTTTCCCCCCTTCTACCTTGCCCAACCGCCGCAAACCGAAGATCGACCACGGCGTCCGCCCTCCGCTGCCAGGCCACTTCCGCCCCGACGCGCCTAGCATAACGACATCTCCCCCGTCCAATAATCGTGCTTGCGCGGCTCGACGCGGCCCCCCTTCCTCGCCGGCACAGCGACCATGGCCCAGGCCCAGTACGGCGGTGCCGTCTCGTCGGCCAGCCCTGCCGATGCTGCTGGGCCCGGAGACAGCCTCAGGGCCTCGTCGGCCGGCGGCCAGCCTCCCCAGCACAAGCGCGTCTACCAGGCCTGCATCCCGTGCCGGCGCCGCAAGGTCCGCTGCGACCTCGGCAGCGTCGACAACCCCCACGACCCGCCCTGCGTCCGCTGCCGCCGCGAGAGCAAGGAGTGCTTCTTCAGCGCCACCCGTCGCAAGCGCAAGACGGACGACGGCGAGCTCAGCGATGCCGACGACTACACCGTCCGCAATGGCCGCAAGAAGCTCCATGCCGCCGAGGCCTCTCCGCCGCGATTCGCCGAACGCCGCTCCTACAGCGAGGTGCCCTTGACCCCCGGTGGCTCCATGGGCAGAAGCCAACCGCTGCGCCGCCCAGACGGCGAATCCGAGAGGAGACCGGAAGACGAGGATCATCATCGAGCCGAGAGGGACAGCGGCTACTCTGCCGACCCCGACGGGAACCAAACCCTGGAGAACCTCGAGGCGCAGAGCGTCATGGGTCGACGCGTATACGGGCATCACGATGCGCTGGACCTCCTCTACAAGGCTGCCACTGACAGGTTCGCTGCCACAGATCAGCCCAGCCACCAACATGAATTGTACTCTAATGGCTTGTATAGTCCTTTAACGCACCACCTTCGCGATGAGCCCAAGGCTCCCGCTGTCACCATGCCAACCCCCACGTCAGCACGGGACGGCGTTCGCAGGGAGTCTGCTAGGCCCGTACCTCCGACTACTAGGACGGATTCCTTTATCGATCCGGAACTGCCGCAGCCAGATGTCACTGCTTTGCCAGGGTACCAGACAGCACTGAAGGCCTGGGGGAGGTTCAGGTTTGTGAGAGCAGGTTGGTTCACCGCACAAGAGGCTATTGAATACATCGACTAGTAAGTCTCGTCCTCACCCAACCCTGTCTCGACCTGTCGCTGACGAGCCCCTGTAGCTACTACAAGTACCTGTCCCCCTTGACGCCAATCTCGCCGCCTACGTTCAGCAACCCAGCATCTCATACGACGCTGCTCCTGGAAGAGCCGATCCTAACCGTCACCCTGCTCACGATATCATCCAGATACCGGGAGCTCAAGGGCACCGGGGGTCATGCGCGCTCCTACGCTATCCACGAGCAGCTGTGGAAGTACCTCCAAGGCATGATTGAACGGTGTCTGTGGGGTCAGGAGGCTTTCGGCGGAGGTTTCTGTGGCTCCGGCTCATCACTGGCCGCTCTCGACGAGTCGGAAACGAGCAGCACTGCGCCATGGCGTGGGCTCCGTAAAGGCAGCCTTCGTACCCTCGGCACAATCGAATCTCTCATGATTCTTACCGAGTGGCACCCTCGCGCACTACATTTCCCACCCCCAGAGGCAACCGACGAGCTCATGCTACCTAGCTACGACGATATCCCCCATGTTGGATCGGAGGGGGATCATGGTAAAAACGTCGGCGCGGGGTTCGGTGGCAAGAGAATCGAGAGCTGGCTGGAGCCTGCATGGAGAAGCGATCGCATGTGCTGGATGCTCCTGAGCACGGCCATGGGACTGGGCTACGAACTTGGCGTCTTCGACGACATCGACGACATGCTGCAGGACGACGCCATAACGCGACCCGAGTACCGGGAAGAGGCGTACAGGGTGCGAGCGAATCGCATCCGCCGGCTTCTCCTGATATACGCGACTCAGCTGGCCGGGCGGCTCGGCTGGACGAGCATGGCGCCGGATCACCTTAGGAAGTCTGACCCGGCTGTTACTCGACGGAGACCTCACACCAATGAAGGCAACACGCCTGGCACCAACTTATCCTCCCTGTCCAACGCTTTCAACTACGTCCCGGACTTGGAGCTGGACGATCAAATCATCCACTGCTGGGCCGGCATCAGCAACGCCATGCATTTGGGCAACGAGAGGCTGTTCAAGTCACGCAAGCATACTACGGAAATCATCCAAAGCGGCAAGTACGTCGACTTGCTGCGAGACTTTAGCCCAATGCTTCGCGACTGGTACAAGGAGTTTGAGCTGTTCCGCCTACCGCCTTATATCCGTCACATCCTGACCATCGAGTACGAGTACGTGCGCATATACGTCAACTCTCTCTCACTCCAAGCGGTCGTCGAGCGATGCACCAACAACGCCGGCCAGACGGGGAACGCGGCGGCAGCCAACGGAAACGGCAGCAGTGCCACGCAGTTGTCGCCGCAGACGCTCATCAATTTCGGTAAGCTGCCGCTGGGTCAGCTCGGCGGATTGACCACCAACGATCACCACTACGTTCGTGAGGTGGTGGAGGGCAGCCGTAACCTCCTCCGAACCGTCGTTCACGGCCTGCTCCCAGGAGACTACCTCAAGCGCGCTCCAGTGCGCACCTATTTCCGCATCATCAGCGGCGCCATGTTTCTCCTCAAGACGTTTGCGCTGGGTGCTCCCCGCGCCGATGTCAAGATGAGCATCGACCTGATGGACGCCACCGTCGAGGCCCTCCGCAACTGCGTGGTGGATGACGTGCATCTCGGTATTCGCTTTGCCGACTTGCTGGAATCGCTGACCAGCAGACTGCGCAACCGGTTCATCCAGGTCACCGCGGCCTTGCAGTCCAGCTCCGGCAAAGGGCAAAGTCCTATGCCTCCTGACACTGCCGTGTACGGACCCGACGGTGTGCAGCAGAACGGCGATGGCTGGATTTACGGCCACGCCCAGCGATTGCGGGATGGTCTCGCTACTCAATGTAATTTTTTTTTTTTCATTTACTCTTCATGGTCTAGTCGCTGACATGTGTTCTACAGCACGCAGAGCCTCGCCCGGCTTGGAAACCAACAACATATCTGCAACGCCCTACGACCTCCCGGCGAGCCACTTCCCATATCCGGGCAACGCACAGCTTGGCGCCTCTACGCCCGCTGCTACCGTCGGGGGACCTTCGGACGCGGCCAATGGCGACATGAAGATGATGGACGACTGGAACCAGCAGCCCAACGACGACGTCTGGTACCTGGCGCCCGGCCCGGCCTTCTACCAGAACATGGACAATAGCAGCATCGCCATGACGGCCGAGGGTATTAACATTGGAGGCTTGGACTTGCTCGATTACTTGGCCATGGACCCGGTGCAGTTCTCGGGCATGGAGGACATGGGAGAAGCTGGCCATGGCTTTTCGTAGCGGGAGCGGACTCGAAGCCCACGAGAAGACGCCTCCATCTCTGCCTCCCCGTCTATGGTAGACATGTACTGCGCTTCCTTTTCACCTTGGCCACGCAGAGGACCTGCGCTCCTGCGTCCTTTTCCTTTTCCTTGCTTTTCCTTTCAACGATTATGGGAACGAGATACCCCGCGCGTAAATTTATTTGCCAAAGCCTCCATTTGCTTCCTCCACAGGTGCCAGCTGCTTCATAATGCCTTTTGAAAAGCGTGGGAAATGGGGTTTCATTGCGAAATTCGCCCCTGGAGGGGGAAAGACGGAAAATACTGGATGGGCAGATACCATCAGAATGCGTGCTTTGTGAACATTAGCCGGAAGCATCAATTCCACTGCTTCGTTTTCGAATCACGTTCTGTGCCTTGGTTTAGTGTCTGGATGAACAGATGCCATCAAAATGCGCATCTACATGTCGCTTATTTGTCTCGTGCCCAAAACATGGCGCACAAGGCGGGAGGATATATATACATATATACAAGGTGTCAGTTGTTCTACAAGACCACATTTTATCCCTTATTTTTTCGGATCCATCCATGCAACTGGGAAGAAAACAAGAAGAAAGAGGCTTCTCTAAGAACTAAGATATACAAAATAGCATTGGAATGGACAAAGGTAAAGCCCGATTCAGATATTGGCTGATCATATCCAGCATTTCCCGGGCTATAGCTCAGGCGTTCGCGGGGAGGAAAGTCGCAGAACTCACATGAAGCTTTCATGGAACTGCCTGTATCCATCTCCCGTTCTTTTCAAGAAAAGGAAAGGGGGAGGGGGGGTGGACGGAAGCCACGTGAAGATGACGAATCTCGGTAAGTGAACCGGCAAGGGGCGGCGAAGCGCGCCGGCGAAAACAAAAGCCCATGCGTGCGCGCGCATGTGATTAGAAGCAAGAAACCAAGGAAAGGCTCGGAGCAACGAGCGACCTGCTGCGTGGTGACGCAGTAAAGACAGCACGGGAAAGAGGCAGCAAAAAGAGATGCAGGCTATGCTCTGGTGGGTGGAGAGAGATGATCTCCAAAAAGGGGTATTGTGTTCAAAGGGGTGCTATGCCGAGAAAGTAGTTGGAGGAACGGATGGCAGGGAGCCGCGGGGCTCCCGCCTTGAATAGGAGAGGCCGTGGACGTTAAATCCGAAACATGATAGATAAATATGTGGTGGGAGTAGATGCTGAGCAGACAAGGTCTGCTTCAGACAGTCTTCTCCTGGAGATAGACGGTGGAGCTTGGTCGAGCACGGGTGGCGAGCGAGGTGCTGCTGAAGTTTCGCGTCGACGCTCTGCTTTTTACCGCCCAAAAGCCGTTGCGTGGCTAGCATGAGCGTCGCAAAGAGCTGTTGGATCCCGTTAGTCTACGCTCAAACGCCCGCTGAAGTCCTGCATCACTTACCTTCCAAAACTCGGGCTTGTCCCGCTCTGTCTTCGCAAGCAAGCTGGACACCGCTCCCCTCTATGAGATCTAGTACCACGCTGTTGGGCAGTTCCTGAATCTCGACGTCCGGGATGTATGGCTGCCTGAATTCGCTGAGGTGGTATCGCTTGGTTCCCTGTGCTGGCCGCCCAAGCTGGGCGGGCAGCGCGCTCAGAATGAGGAAGCCTTGGGCATCAATGCACATGTTGCGTCGTTTCCAGAGCAGGTTGTCTGGGAATTGCACGTTGACGTCGCCCATGTCCGAGACAATGGCCGGGGTGTTGGTAGTCGATGGCCGAGGGACAACCGCCGGCTCGGGAAGGACGTCCTCTTCGGGAAGCGTGGGCGACAGGACGGGGGGTGAGGACATCTTGTTACGACCGCCAGACCCGGAAAGCGTCGAGAGGCGGCGCATGAAGCGGCCCGCCCTCGACTTCATCTTTTCGCTTCCCGTCGACTTAGCTTCGTCGCTCGACAGAGAGCTTTCCGTGTAAGCTCCTGGTGACAGGTTCATATCGCGGTCCTTGCTCAAAGAGCGACGGCTGCTGATGGACAGGCGCTGAGCAAAGGACGAGCCGTTCTGGTGAGACGACGGTGGCCGCGTGGGAGATCGCGATGCATTGCCGGCTGGTGGGACAGGGACGACTTCGCCGTTGGTTGAAGTCACGGACTTTCGGCGATCCTTCATAAACTCTCTGATCTTGGTGAAGGAGGACCGACGTCCCTTGCCATCCTTGCCAAAGTCTTGCGACTCAGACCGGCGAGACTCCCTTGACATTCGTCGTTCTGGCATGCTCTCTTCAACCGCCGGAGCTTGCTGCGCTGGTATCGCCCTCTGATGATCTACGACTAAGGGTGACTGCTTAAGATCCAAGTGCTGATATTCTGACAGGTCCTTTGGCGGCTCCAGGATCTTGAGCATCGACTGCTCGGGATCCTTGACAATCCTAGCCGCCACGGAGATCGATTCCGGTCGGCCACGGGGTCTTTGCGGTGGAGACGGGCTGGCGGCTATGGAGTTGTGTGGCGGGGTTGACTCAAACATGGAGAGACGGCTGGCGACTGACCGGGATCGATCGCGTTTGCGCTCCTTCGTCTCTCCTGGGGACGGGTCGCGAGACACAGCAGTAGAGGGCGGGGGAGGCGTGTTCTTCGAGAAGGAGTATGCTCTGTCGACTACTGACGGCGATCTCGATGGCTCTCTTTCCTTCCTCACGGCGAAGAAGGTCGAAGACGGCCGCTCGCGTCCGGTTGGGCTTGCGAGAGACTCACCCGTGTTCGCGGACAGCATTTCCAGGGCCTTGATGCGTTGCGAGATACTAGATCCCACAGCCTTCTTGGAGAGATTGCCACCAGGCTGGTGCTGCGTGACCTTGTGAAGGAACGCCGCGCCGGAGCTGCTTACGGACCGCGCCGAAGACTGGTTGATGTCGCCAGGCGGGATGAAGTTGCCGCGAATCGGATTAGAAACGGTGCGGACAATGTGAGGCGACCCAGCAGTAGAGGCCACAGGGCCTTTTGCCGACATGGGGAAGACAGGTGTCAGCGGCGTCTTGGCCACGGTCATCGAGGTCGCTTCCTGCACAGTGGCACTTTGCAGCTCCTCCATGAGATCCTCATCATCTGATAGATGCGCCTCAGACAGGGATTGAGAGACATTTCGACTGTGTGCTTGGGCGAGATCCGTCCTTATAGTCATGCCGGCCGGCCTGTGCTGCTTTAATAGGGGCGGGCCTGTGGTAGGAGCGGTGGAGATATCGTCGTCGTCGTCTGCATCGTTGGACTTGTCGTCTGTTGCGTTAATATCGACTGCCAGACCATCATAGGAGTCATCCGGGGTTTGGATGAGAGGAACAGAAACGCCTGGTTGATTTGGTCCAGGCTTGGTCGGGAGATCTGCAATTCCACTTTCACTCAGCTCGCTTTTGTCACCAGGTGTCGACTCGAGTGCCTCAGATACTACGGCAGCAGTAGCAGGGTTTGAGCCGTTCACAGAAACATCATTTGTAGCCTCATTGTCAGTAGTGTCGTGTCCAGCAAACTGGGGAACTCCAGCAGGTTCCGCCACGGAGGCAGGTGATGGCTGAAGCTCATCCTTGCCATCATTCTGCACTTTAGCGTCAGAGGATTCTTCGGAAGGAGTGTGGCTGGCCTCGTTGGCTGGCTCTGCGTCATGGTGGCGGGGTGCTGCAGGTTGTAATATTTCAAGTTGCTGTTGAGGCTCGGTATGGTTAATGGAGACCGTGTCGTCCGACGAGGGCGCTTCAGTTGAGCTTGCATCGTTCGTAGCGGAAGCCCTCGGCACCGTCGCTGGGGGTTCCTTCGCAGGGGAATTCTTAGCATCCTTGTTTTCCGAAGCCTCCTCATGGAGTGCCTGCATAGTCTCGTCCGTGGAACCAGATAGAGAAGACGCCTTTGTCGAAGTCTCAAGTTCCGAAGTGACAGCAGGGCTCTGCGGTCGAGAATCTGAGTGAGTCTGTTCGGACGCCTGGTCCGCATGATCTGAAGGAACTGATTCGAGAATGACGCCTGAATCCGCGTGTATCATGGTGATGCGCTTGCCATTCGTTCGAGGACTCTCTCCAGCGTCTTCGGGCGCATCCAGCGGTTTGTCTTCAGATCCGGTCTCGGTATTCAATTGGGAGTTTTCCTCGATAGATTCCAGATCGTGCTCTGTTCTGCCCAGACTTTCCGCCTCGGTTATGCCATGCTCGCTTTTTACCGCTTGGTCGGCTGCCGCAGCAGCTGCTTCTGCGCTCAACTTCTTCTTCTTCTTCTCGCGAAGCTGCATCGCCTTCATCAGCCTCGCCTTCTCCGGCGTAATTGACGGTTTCGTCGATTGCACGGGCATGATGGTTGATTTCGTGGAAACGCCAGAGCTGGTGGAGGGTCGGGGGATGTCGGTGCTGGGCGGTGGTAGCTCCTCGAGGGTCGCCAATGGAGGTGAAGCAAATTCCGCCTCTACCGAAGCTGCCGCTGAATCGCCATCCTCCTTATTTTTCGGCTTTTTCTGCCCGGATTTTCCGAACATTTTAAAGCCTGCAGGAATAGCAGATACCGGCCGGAAGTTGCCAGCTGTCTGCGGCCGGCTAATCACATCGAGCGAGGGCCGCGGAGCGAGCTTCACCTTGGGCTTGGCGTAGGGGTACGATGAGTAACCGTACAGGTCCGGGCGTGCAGACTGCGACGACGACCGCCGGGCGGCTTCGATGGAGGACGTTTGCGCATCGTCCACGCCCACGAAGTTGGGGATCTCGGACGTGGTGTCTGCGGAGAACTTGCTCTGATCCGGAGAAATCGCCAGCTCCGAGTTCAGCGTAACGGGTTCTGCTGGCTCTTCTGGCTCCTTTACCGCGTCGTTGTCCTCCAGCACCGTCGACTTGCGTTTGGCAGCCCTCGGCTCCTCCTCGTCCTCCTCGGCAATCTCCATCAGGCGGCGCCTGCGCAACGAGCTGGTCGATGACGAACTGGATCCAGTAGCAGCATGCAGCGAACAAGCGGCCGAGAGTCTGGTGTCCTTGAGCTGGTCCGCCTGTGAAATCTCAAAGGCCGTATCGTGGGGGGAGAAGCGATCGCACACGGCATTGAAATGGACAGCCACGCGGGCTAAGGCAATTACAAGAGTCACCGGTCAGCATCACGTCCATCGCTGGGCAAGCCGCGCCTTTTTGAATTCATAAACCACCTACCTTGTATCAACCGCGAGCAATCCTCTGGAAGGTATTTGATGATAACATTCCGCCGCCGGTATTTGAGGAAGCCGTACAGAGGGCTGCTCTCGTCGTATTCGGCTATCGCCTTGCGCACCTCGACAATGCCGCCATTGCCTCGACTCAGGAGCTCGATCTCGTCGCGAGAAGCATACTTCAGCAGGAACCTGTTTGGCACGATAGTTGGCGGAGTAAGCGTCTGCTCGTCTTGGAAGGGGCAGGGTCCATGCGAGGAGAGGGTTATGCGTACCATCCGCCCGGCTCGGCAGCAACCGCGTCGTGAGCCTCCTTGATTTGGGGAGCGTCCAGCCCATTGAGAGACATGTTGTCCCCGGCCGTGAACCCTCAAGTTGGGGCTGCAATGTCGAACGCGCAGCTCCGATTAGGAGACTTGCGAGGAAAGTGCCGTCGAAGCAGGGGATGCTCTGTTGGATTCGCGCGGTGGCCGTGGTAATTTGGATCACCAGTGTTTCGTCGGAGTCGAGGACGTGCAGACCGGGCACCGAGCAAACATGGGAAACCAATTGCTGTCCCCCTCGGACGTCCTATGGAAGTCGACTTTTTCCCAGCTCGGTTGGGCAACGAGGGAGGCCTGACAGCGTCGTGTAGAGAAAGGGGATTTCGGTGGACAGACTGGACGGTCCGAGACACGGCTGCATGGGTTTAGAAAAAAGGATACAGGCAGGGGGGGTGGCGGATCTATGGCAGCAAAGGCCCAGGTGCCACTAGTGGTGTAAATAAAAAGGCAGTGGAAATTATAAGAGCAGATTCAAGGGCCCAGGGTTGGACGGACGGAGCAGCCAAGTCGCTGTCCCAGATGGTGCCCGGACTAGTCAGTCGAACTGAGTCCGTCTAATTACTCGACGACGGCGACGACCCAAGGAACAAGATGTAGGACGGAC
>KL660823.1:0-13454 GCA_000732775.1 Stachybotrys chlorohalonatus IBT 40285
GCTTGTCGAGGCAAGTCTTCTTGGGGGGGGGATCAAGTCAAGAACCTCGAGGGTGCAGCACTACGGCTACAGCGCGGGGCGGTAACAAGATGGTTGGCGGGTAATGGACGATTGTGCGGCGACATCGGGCCGAGCAACCGCCTTTTCCCACCCAGCCAAGTCAATAACCCTTGCACCCACCCTAGGCTGACCCATCTCGGATCATCCAAAGATGTTCACCGTTTGGTCCTTTTTTAACCAGGAAATCCGGATGGCACGACGAATACATCAAGACTGAATGACGCCATGGTTTCGCTCATGGTTATGGATGATCTTCTGTATGAATACACGGCTGTCGATGGATGGATGGATGGTGGCAGGTCGGGGCCGGCAGGCCGTCTCGGACAAGTGCAAGCTGGCGTTGACATTTGCGGGGAAGGCTGTCTTGTTGGAAGCGCGTCCTGCATGGGGTGCATGCCAGGCTGGTCATTGTTTGATTCTTTATTCTATACCCTTTTTGTCAAGCTTATCTGGTCTTGGCGGATTTACAAATGTATGAGTACGATCCCTTCAATGCAACACAACATCATGCCTCTGGGCCTGGCTGTAGGATAACCCACGCCTGAAGCGCATGACCTCGAGGCCCCGGTGCCTGGGAAGGGCTTGGCGGCTGGGAATAATTCCTGCCGGCACGATAAACCACCCTTGTCTACCGTAAGTTCCCCGTGGGATTCACAGCTTGGGCGCGCATTGAGTGGGATGTATGCAAAGGGTCGAGCTGGAGTCGTGAGGTCGCAGCTCCCTGGTTGGCGATTCGCGCAGATCTGTAATGTCAATTGGCCTTTCGGTCCGACGCCATGAATCTTTCTGAAGTCCTAGGACAACCAACGGCCGTTGATTGATGAAAGCATTATTACAGTACAGGTGGCGTCGAATGTACCCCGCAATCAGGACTCGCTGCCGTTTCCTGGATGATCAAAGCTGCATGCAAGGGCCTACGAGTTTACTTACCTAGGAAAGTATAGTCAGTCAGGCCCTGTGGCTGCCATTGGTACGTTTTATAGATTGCATGGAAGCGTGGGTGAACCAGCCTAGAGTTTTGGTGTTTACCAATGCTGCAGATTCATATGCAATCGATCGTAGCCGGTGTAACCTGCTGGGGCATTGACAGCCTCTGGGAGTATAGACATGGTATAAGGTACTAGAACCTTTACCCAGCAAGTCGTGACGGGATATCATACCGCTGTGCATTGGGCATGCAGATAAACCACTCAAAAGAGGGCAACGCATTCCAGAATTCGAGATACTGTATCAACAAATATATATGCCATACCCATGCTCGACGCTGCGACTCTGGGCAGCAGATGATCGGACACATTCTGTACATTGAAGCCACGCGCTGCTCCCCACTGCTACGGCCTGAATTTAAGTTACTGGGAATCAAAAAAGGGTATCTGCTAACCATCGCTCCCAATAGCTTTGGAGGCAGCGACATTCAAGGTGGCAGGCTCCGGAGGCCCTCGGGGTCTTGGTGCCGACGGGCGGCCCGGCAGGCCCACTTTGTAGTTAAGATACCAGAAGCACGGAAAAGCCGATGAAGGCATCCGATGCGGGGTGTATCACTTGCTTTCTTCCAGCATCATGTGCGCATTGCGAGGCAGTCGCGGCGTCTCTTGTCTCACCTACATCCTACCTAGCACCCTAGGTACGGACAGGCCGGGCCACATCATGGGACCTGGCCGCAGTGGGCACGGCCTTGATACTACGCTGCAGAAGCTCCTACCCTATTGACATCGCTTGCCTTCAGCTGGCAACGGCCACGTGACTTACCTGGGGCGGGATAGATGCCAACCACCGACATTTGAAAGGCAGGTACGAATGGGTCGTAGCCTGCCTCACAAAGGTGGTGGTTGAGAAGGATACAAGGTAAGAGCGAGCCTGTGTGTATGTGTATGGGTCAAGCCTTTTTCCCTCCTCCTCCCCCTCCGCCGGCTTCTTCTGTCCTTCTGTCCTTCTGTCGCTGCTTCATTCGCTGTTGCACCTGCTAATTCAGGCGGGCGAGACGAGGGCCCGTCCATCAACCAAGTAAGCGGGCGGTGGTGCAGCGAGACACAGAGAGGATCCAGAACGTTGGACAACCTGAATCAACCCACGCCCTTTGCTACATCAAGCCGAGCTCTGGCTTGGTCCTCTTCCTGTCTCTCTCCCCCATCGGCTTCTAGTTTGAATCCCTTTTTTTTTTTTTTTTCGTTCCCTTCCCTTTTTCTTTTTGCCCAAAGGCACATCATTGGGCCCGGCCTTGCATGCTCGCCCTGTCAATTCCAATTAAACGGTATAGGGATGCCCAGCACCATTGCAGCGTGGACGCCTCTGACTGGTCCGACACGGCGAACCGAACCACAGCGCACAACTACTACTGCATAACGTGGACCGAAGGTGGGAGACTGCAACCTCCTCCCACTCGCAATCCCACTCCACACGCCACACACCACGATCCCGGGAACGCACTGCGGTACCCGATACTGTCGAAGCCCAACGCCGGCCGCGGGCTTGCGTTGGAATGGGGCGGGAGACAACGATTCGAGACGCCGTAGACGCCGACAGACGGGCCAGGCGACCAAGACATCATGGAACCCCACGCCCGGAGCCCCCATCCCCTTCGCTCGTCCGTCGCCCCAGGCGAGAAGTACATATGCCCGACGAGGCCGCCCTGCGCCATGAAGCCTCCAGCAGTTTCAGGAGCTCGGATGTAAACAATGCCATAATGCCACCCCGCTCGCATCTACCATTGTCGCCAACCCCTCGCCATAGGAGCCGCCGAACCGCAAACACTTACGATCAGGACGACCATGTCGTTGTGGTCGCCTCTCGTTCCCGGCGGCAACCGACCCCGGATTCCTCCTCCGCTTCTTCTCCGGACTGTAGCCGCCCCATGCGTCCTACGGAGATCTCAGAGCCCTCCTCCGAGGATTCGAGCAGTGACTCTGCCAGTGATGAGGGAAAGAACGACGAAGACGACGACGACGACGACCCACCCAAGGATATTCTCGAAGAGGCCGACGACGAGGCTTCTAGGGACCGAGCCCCGCGCAACTCCAGCCGTGAAGACTATCTCGAGTCTTCGGATGACAGGAGGGCTCGTCACCGACGCAGACACAGGAGACGATCGCCAGTCGAACAAGATCGGCGCAGTCGGCACATGCGGAGGCACCACTCTGAAAGTGACCCAGGTTCTCCGGATCCGCGCCCGCCATGGACACCGGATGTAGACGCCTCACCTCGCAAGGATCACCGTCATAGAGTGCCCAGTGTTCTTGAGGACTCTAGGCCACCAGTCGCTTCCAAAAGGTTGATTCCCATCCCGTGCTGCGTGACCCTTACAGGCACTAACTCATACTGTCCAGAACACCTCGACATGCGCACAGATCTGCCGAAACTGTTCATCAAGAACCAGGGCTTACGAGGGCGCACACCATGCCATCCAGTCGAGGCAGCCACAGGTCCACCTCTCGCCCACGCTCCCTTTTCGGAAGCTTTTTTGGCGCACCAACGCCGCCACGCGCACCCCCCGCCAAGCCGGCAAAGCTGTCAGTAACCTCTGCGTTAATCTCGAGACTTGTCTGACTGGTTGGCAGGGTCGAGTGCGTCGTCTGTATGGGGGATTTGCCGACGAACAAGGTCGCCAAACTCAAGTGCGGCCATCGCATGTGCAGTTCGTGCCTACAACGCAGCTTCAGGCTTTCCATTGCCGACCCGCAACACATGCCGCCGAAATGCTGCACCCAAGATTTGATTCCACTGAAACACGTGGAACGTCTGTTTGACGACAGCTTCAAGAAGACATGGAACCGCAAGTTCGCCGAATTTTCGACACGGAACCGCATCTACTGCCCAGCTAAGAAGTGTGGCGAGTGGATCAAGCCACACAACATTCACCGGGAGAACGGTCGCAGGGTTGCCCGCTGTGGTCGCTGCAAGACCAAGGTGTGCGGCACGTGCAACGGCAAGTGGCATTCCGGCGCCGAGTGTCCTAAGGACGAAGAGACAAACTTGTTCTTGGAGCAGGCCAAGGACGAAGGTTGGCAAAGGTGCTACAGGTGCAAGGCGGTGGTCGAGCTGAAGGAGGGCTGCAACCACATGACATGGTAAGTTGGCTCGACGCAGAGGTATGCTTACAACCACTGACTTTTCGGTCGCAGTCGCTGCGGAGCCGAGTTTTGCATGATTTGCGGTGTCAAGTGGAAGAACTGTGACTGTCCTTGGTTCAACTACGGCGCGGTGGAGGCGGATCGTCTAGAGCACATGAATGAACACGTCCGTGGCCTGAGAGGCAATCACAGAGACGCGTATCCCGGGGAAGCCGAACTGGGAAGTCGGATGGCTATGCATCCAAGGCCGCGCCCTCCGCCACCAGGGACCTACGAGGAAGAGATGTATCTTCGGCAGGTTCAAGGAGAACGGGATGCGGAGCTGGCCAGACACATGCAGCTTTACGATGAAGACGAGGATGATGTGATTGGAGATGTGGTCAATATTCTGGGAATCGGCGGCCCAGCAGGGCATTACACGAATGACGATTACAGGTACGGAGGCCGCAACATGGCCGCCCCTTCGCAGGTATATCCCGCTCCTCCCATGTATGAAGGTCATATGCCAGAAGCGAGTCGTGCGAGGACGCGTCGGGGAGGTTCTCTGGAACAGCGCCTTGCGGACCGACTGTCCGAAAATCGACAGGGCATAGGTCCTCGGCCAATGGGATCCCCCATCAGCCCTCATGCGATGCCGCATCCTATGGGCAGTCCCATCGGCATGCCACCGCCAATAGGCATATCCATGATGTCGCCACCGCCGCCGGTGCCCATGCTGCGAGCGCACACCATGGAGGCGGAGCTGTACAACAGCGCGCATAGCACACCACGTTCAGAGCGGATCGTCCCGACGCGGATGTCACGACATTACGAGGACGAGGTAGAAGTTCACGCCCCGCGGAGCAGGAGGCGGTCTTCTATTCGAGAGGAGGTCGACGAGCCCCCGTCGTCGACGCTGGCGGGGCTGACAGGACCCGGGCGCGGCATGAAC
Organism: Stachybotrys chlorohalonatus IBT 40285; assembly: GCA_000732775.1. Lineage (NCBI taxonomy): Eukaryota > Fungi > Ascomycota > Sordariomycetes > Hypocreales > Stachybotryaceae > Stachybotrys > Stachybotrys chlorohalonatus. The sequence goes on from KL660823.1 coordinate 5,059, forward strand.
AGGGTCTTTGAATGGAGGAACTTTGTAGAGCCAGGGGCCCCAGAGGACGAGGTAGCTGCTGCACGAGCTTCTGACTTGGGACGATGATTCGAAGGTTTTTATGATATATGATGCCAACTCTAGCTTTGATCTTGGGTGTTGAAGCTTGTTGTCCTTACTGTGCTTCATATAAATGCCGGTTGATGAAGGGGGGGCATTTAGCTAAAGAAGGACGTACAGGGAAATGATATTCAGCGTACTTGAATTATTATGACAGTCAAACAAATACCTTTATACTTATGTCCGGAAGCCTCTCAGAACTGTTATATTAATCAAAGGAAGTTCAGCATGAAAACTCACATGGGGCAGTTTGCGAGCACATGTTTTCAAAAACAAGTATTCGACATCAACAGCCTAATATAAACGGTCGACATCGGTCTTCCAACTAAGATATGAACCACATGATGAGAGCGCCCTGGACATGCTCTGTCGAGTCAGCCGTGCGCTAGACTCCTTCAGGGATATACATTTGTGGTGCAAAAACGTGCACCAGGAGGCAAAAATGTGGACAGACGGGGAATTGAACCCCGGACCTCTCCCAGAGAAGACCAATTGCTTGGAACATGCTAAGGGAAAATCATACCACTAGACCACCCGCCCTATTGTTGAAAGACAAAGGGTTTCATTACAATAAGTACTCAACAAATGCAAGACGTGCTGCTATATGGATTATTCGGTGTCATGTTGGAAGTGGGTGCTCCTTATACCTGCTTTCCATCCTACACTCTATCCCATCAAAGTTGAGCATGTCGTAGTAGATGGTACTTAAAGTAGAATACAACATCCATTTATCAATAACCTGGCTATAGTCAATCGAGCATCTCACAGCCGGAATTTGGGCTGGGGTCGGATGCCGTCGTGGTAATCACAGCATTGCAGCAGGCAAGTAAGTATATACGAGACAGATTCGTGGACGAGGGCCCGAGGCACGTGTGTGCAGAATTGGATCTCCAAGCGTCGGGACCATCCCTGGCGTCATTTGTCCATCAGCGCCCTGCTAGCTTCTCTCCCCCCCAACGATGAAGTAATGGACCCAGGGTTTTCAGCCTGCGTTTTCCACGTGTCGGACGTTGTACCTGACGTATGAGTTGTGGCGCAGAGAGGTACTTGCATGAGTTTTGCTTTTCCGCCAACACCACCAAGCTCTGGACCATGGGCACATCACCGACTTCATCTCCCCTCGTCTAGCCTTGGATTGTGCTCCATAATGGCAGTATAGAACAGGAACGGTCGAGTTGCGTGACACGCTGCTCTAGCTTCTCCTTTTCCCACGCCTTGTTCATCGCAGCTCCCACCACCGCAATCCTCGCTCAGCAGCGCCCGCCCCCTCCTCCAATCTACCGTACCTACCTCAGGTGCATACATACATACACCACACCCACAGCTGCTCCGGAGCCACAATGCGGCTGTTCCTCCTCCCCATCTCGACGCGGCGCACGCTGCTCTACGCCCACCGCCTCGGCGTCACCACCACGGCCAACGAGCGCTCCTACGTCGACCGCGGCGCCGCCTGGGCCGCCCGCAAGTGGGCCGACTGGGAGGCCAAGGACGCCGGCTGGCAGCGCAGGGTCGTCGACGGCGGCAATCACCTGTTCCGCCGCATCCCCTACGAGGAATGGGGCCTCAAGTCCGTCCCGCCGCTGTCCTCGCGCCGACGCGACGACGAGCTGCGCGGCAGGGACAAGGTCGAGCTAGTGTTTCCCCCGTCGGTCGTGCCGGCGCACAAGGCCGAGACGGTGCTTCGCACGCTGGCCACCGAGAGGCAGGCGCTGCATCGCCAACGGCTTATCTGGTGTGTCATCGGCATGCCCATCTCGGCGCCGTTCGCGCTGGTTCCTGTGTACGTTGCTGCTACGCCCCCCTGCATCTCACAACCCACTTGCTGACCGTGACCGTGACAGTATCCCCAACATACCCTTCTTCTACCTGCTATACCGCGCCTGGTCCCACTACCGCGCCATCTCCGGCGGCAAACACGCCCAATGGCTGCTGGAGAACAACCTGATTCTCCAATCCCCGTCGAAAGAGGTCGACGCCCTGTATACGAAGCCGGGGTCCGTCTTGGAGGAGACGGACGGCAAGGAGCGCATGCTGCTGACGCAGGACCATATCCCCGAACTGGCGCGCACGTTGGACATACCCGCGCTGCAGTTGGAGCTGGAGCGAGCGATATGGCAGGTCGAAAAATCCTTGCTCGAGACGCAGGGGAAGAAGCCTGAAGAGGTCGGCACGGGGGGCTCTACGACGACGACGACGACGACACAGGCTGAAGAGGAGAAAAAAGAGTGATTGCCATGATGCTTTATTGTACTATATGGTTTGAGAAGTGTATGATGTGAACGGGGCGACAGTGATAGATACGGCAGGACAGGGCTAAACGGGGCGTTTTGATAGATCATACCTCTCAACCAGTTGTACGCCAGCTAACTACATCGAAATACTCTTCACTTCCTGAAATCTTTGATCTCGGAAACACTCATGGCGCGGGACACATTCATGCATTCGAGGAAAACCTCAAAGAACACCATCCTTGTATTATGGACGTAGCATTGTCCTTGTAAGGGTGATTGTTGGTAAGAGATATAACGTCTGTATAAATAATGCGTACCCTAACGAGTGACCACCCAAACGCCAACCCCGATAAGTCAGGGCCAAATCACATGTAGACTACCCAGAATCAAGTCGCTTACTCTATGGCCCGTCTACTCGGTGATAAAGGTGGCTTCTGTAAAGAGCTGAGACTCTTCACTGACCTCGTCTTCGCCAATCTTGAGCTTGAGGTTGACCATGGGTGTGTGCTGTAGCATATGTAAGCAAAATGGCAAACAGCCGGGAATGCGCAAACTTACCTGGTAGATGTAGGGTTTGGTGCCCACGGCGCCAGCAACGATGCTCTTGATGAAGCCCGGTACCTCGGCCATAATGTCCACCCGGTCAGTGCGAGGGCCAAGCGGGCCCTCGATCACAGCCTCAACGGGCTTGGACTCCTTATTTTTGCCGGACCAGGCAAACTTGACGGCCTTGGGCTCAGGCCATCCAACCTCTTGATCTTGTTCAACCTGGGTGTGGGTGGCGGCGTTGGAGGCGCCGGCGTAAATGATTTCATTGTCCTTGGCAATGACTCCGACGTTGACGGTCGTAGTGCCGTATGACGGAGGAGTCGTAAACTCCATCAGGACGGCGGAGTGGTTGGGCCCTTGGAAGTTGGCAAACTTCCATTGTGCGGCGGCGTGGTGCGGCTTCATGCCTTGCAGCGCGTAGATGTATATGGCTCGTCCTTTGACGTCGATGGGGCCGTCCTTGGTGGTGACGGTGCCCTCGGCGACGCAGCGGGGCCAGAATGCGTGTCGCATGAAGCCCCAGGGGTCGTTCAGGTCGGTGCCGAACAGCGTCTTGCCCGTCTCGCCGATGTGGACGGCGGGTGTGTTGCGGGTGATCTTGACGTTGACGATGGATCTTTCGTCATTCATGCTCTTGATCGTGTAGTGGGTGCCATCCTCGGACAGCTCAATGGCGCAGTCGTCGGCATAGATGGAAGACTTGTCTTCGCTGAAGTCGACATTGTTCAGGGGCGTGGAGCACCAAAGGTGCTGCTCGGAGGAGTTGCGGGCGAAGATCTTGGAGTTGAACTGGGCCGTGACTCGGATGCCCCTGGGGGAGCGTAAGTACATCCTGGGTGCATGGGCTGCCTACGGGGAACTTACGCTACATTGCTGTAGATGAGCTGCAGAAGCACGACATGGCCAGTCTCTGTGAAGAGGTAGAACACCTGCGTCTCGACATTGGTGGTGTCGAGCTGCTGCCACTTCCACTGGTCGCGCGTCAGCTCGGTGTAGCCCTTCTTCTGCGTCTCCTCGGCGACCGACTTGATGGCGGACGGGCCGTAGATGGGTTCCTGGGTGCCGGCCACGTTGGCCAGCCTTGAAATGAAGTTAGTAACGAGAAGAGGCTGGCATGCAGGGTTTGGCTAGACCTAGGCGCCAGGCAGAGGGGTGTCTCACTGTTGCTTTGCCCAATTGAACATAATGACGTCGGGGCGATGTGGAAGTAGGGACGGAGGAGGCGGGTTCAGTGCTAAAGGTATGAGTCTAGGGGTTTGGTGATGGGTTTGGGAGAGAATGATGAGGCGAGGCTCGAGTGTGTAAACAACGAAGCTCTGCAACCTAAATGGACACAAGCTTCTCGACTTCACCGCTGAGGGGCATCGCTGGCGGCTTGAGCGGGTTCGAGGGGCAAAAACCACAATGACGCCCGACAGGCACCGCTGGGATTCAGTGGGTCACGCTGCGCCTACCGGTACCTAGGCGGCGTGCCACGGGGGCGAGTCTGTGCAGAAGCTCACAACCCATGCAATGGGTATCATCTCTCGTTGTAGTTGCTTGGCTACCGTTGGTTCAACCCACAAATTGTACATGTTCTTGTCCAGTGAAGTATATATTCGACGGTCAATCGTGTTATTAATATTTCGTGGTGTTTGCCTCATGGGAATCATCGGATGTGCGATCGCAGAAAATGGAATTGTCACGCCGTCACCGAAAATAAGGAACTCACGTGCGATGGTGACGAAGCACCGACGCGTAGGACTTTACAGCACATCACCACTATCCACTCATTTAATAGTAAATATACTGAATACCGTCACCAGTGAACTGATCAGGAAGTCGGGAGGCGTGAAAGTGCATTGACAAAAGACAAGCGTGCGTGCTTGAACATGATATTCATTCGATGCCAATACAGGGTAGGCGCATGTGCCGGAACTGCCCCACTACCGGCTGGTGCACTTTTGCTCTGCTGCACTGGGTACAATTACACCCAATCAAAATGCGGCATATTCCTACAAGAAGCCTCGTTGGCTGCGGCGGGCCCAGCCTAATTATTCCCAGGATTGTTAGATCACTTCCATGCCAATCCTTCTCGGCGCGTCTTCGTTTTAGGGGCGATCAAATTTCATCAAATGTCTGACGCCTGACCTCGAAAGCCTCGACATCCCTCCCGCTCAACACCCTGTCGCTCTCTGACCTGACGCCAACGAACGCCTGACTCGGTTGCTAGCTGCGACCCTGGTGATTGATTCATTTGCCCGCTTTTGGCAATCCGAAAACCTCCACCGACGCTTGCTTCGACGAAATCTCTTCGCTTGATTCCAAACCTTCGCGACCGCATTCGCATCCGTCGCAGTCGCTTACCGTCTGCACAATCGTTCTCGCTCACTCGCGCGTCCGCGCCGCGCACAAGGCTGCTTTGATCGCGTCGCGGCTGCCGCGAGCCTCGTACGACGCCCAATCCTCGGCATCACCAAGATACAGACAGAACCGTTTCGAGATGGAGGACGGTCCGCAGGTTCTGCCGCCTCCCACAATGGAGCCAATCTCCCGACCAAGCTCCGCCACATCCTCCGCGTCGGCAAACCTGGCGCATCTGCCAGGCATATCTTCCTTGGATCCGGCCATGTCACCCGCAGAACCGCCACAACTCAGGTATGATTCATCAGCGTGGCCAGGAAGGGAATGTTGCACAGCGCCGGACGTGGTCAAGTACCTGTTTCCCACCACGTTCCGCCTGAACATGTTCCGAAAGCTATGGCGTCACAGCGCTAATGTGTACCAGAGCAACCAATGCGCCTGCGCCGATACCAACACCAACACCACCACCACCACCACAACAACAACAACAACCACCGCCTCAACAACCCTTACCACAACCACAACCACCACAAACCCAATACACAGGAGCCACGCCTGCAGCGTCAACCGTGGGCGGTGGAATTAACCTGGTGAGTTGAATGAGTTTCAGTTCGCTCGTGATCGATGCATTTGTGCTTCCTGCGCTTATCCCCCCCTGCCCCTCGCTTGCTTGTTAGTCTAAGCTTCGCTATCGTCAAAAAAATTGCAAGCGCAATTGGAAATATCTGGCTTATCGCGTGCGATAGCCAATGTCACGTGGACCCTGGCTAGGCCCGCCACGCTAGCCTCGAATAGGCATTTCTTTAGTCTTCGCAGAGCGCTATCTCCCTTATCAACGCATGGGGGGAACCGGGCGGGCCAAAATTTCTGCTCCATCGTCCTTATCAAGTTATCGCTCCGAACCAGATACGGCTGCTTTATCGCCCTTGCCAGTGCCAGTATCAGTGCCAGTGCCGCTGCTAGCTGTCAGGGCCTCGTCAACTCACCCTCTTCCCGCTCCAACATTTGCAAACCGTCGTCATGATGGCAACTAATGGATCTACGCAGCCGACATGTCAGAACTGCAGCACCTCGACCACGCCTCTATGGCGGCGCGACGAGACCGGCGCAGTCCTCTGCAACGCCTGCGGCTTGTTCCTCAAGCTCCACGGCAGGCCGCGGCCAATTTCCTTAAAGACGGATGTTATAAAGAGTCGCAATCGTGTCAAGACGGCAATGCGACCCGACCTAGCTCCGAAGAAGAAGGTTCGTGCTCCCCGTGTGCGACACTGGTTGACCCGCGACGCGCTTATCTGACCAGCTTCATCAGCAGCAGCAACAGCAGCAGCAGCAGCAACAGCAACATAACCAAGCCTTCTCAGCCTCTGCCGATCCCAATAATGTCCATCATGACGCCGCCCTTGCCGCCGCAGCCGCAGCCGCGCGACGCACGTCACAGAAGTCTCTGAATGGGAACCATGAGGGGAACGATTCTCCGGTTTCGCGCACGGGTACGCCATCGATGTACGCCAACTCCATCCCTTCGCATGCGCTTCCCCCTTTTATTGTCGACGATCCATACCAGGCCTCTTCGGTGCCTACCTTCGGGGCGTCTGGTAGCGCCGAGGGCCGCGCAGGCTCTCCGACGAATGGAGACCGGAACATGGATGCGCCACAAACGCATGAGCAGCTCATGGCCCACAACTCAAGTCTGAAGACGCGCGTGAGCGAGCTGGAGTTCATCAACGAACTCTTCCGGGGTCGCTTGAGTCAGCTGGAACAGGAAGAAATGGCCACGCGCCGGACGCAGGGCGGAGACCAGACTCAGCTACAGTCGCAATACGATGCGCTGCAAGAGAGTGAAGCGCAGCTGCGCGCGCAACTCGAAGATAGTCATCGGAGAGAGAACAATTTGAAGCGCCGACTGGATGAACTGGAATTGGAACTGAAAGAAGCAAAAGAGGCGCTCGACGTCGAACCAGACCGGCCCGCCAAGAAACCCCGTCTAGAGGAAACGGAACCCATACCGGAAAGCATCGAGGAGCCTGCAAAGACGGAGGCGTCAGACAAGCCAGAAGAAGCCGCCCAACCACAAGAAACAGAGCCACCCGTGGAGCTCGAGAAAGAAGTCGCGACGGCAGAATGAGCTGGCGCGCTCACGATCCAATCAATTTGACTGGGTGCTTTTGAAGATCGGAAGCATGCCGGGAATCTAATCTAGTGCCTATTTGCTTTGCGACACGATTCTTTTTTTTTTTTTTTGGCAGTTGGGGACGGCTACATTGCTGGAGAATGACATCCTTGTAATACCCTTGTGCGAGACGGCAACGTCGAGAAAACGCCCCATTTCGTATGCGTGCTTTGTATTCGGGAGAGCTGGGGGCGGGGGGTGTCAAGGAGAATCTCCCACCTCGCTGTTTCCACGTTGATTTCTTTGGGGGTTCAAAAGCGGTCGTTTGCGGAGGAGGACCAGCGGCGATGGCCTCGGAAATGCACGCCGCTTAAAAGGGGGTGGGCTATCATTCTGGAGTTGTAAGGAGTACAGTATCGAGGCGGACCGAGGAGGACACAGAAAGTCGATTCTCTTTGCCGGCCTGGCATATCAAGATAGAGTCGTTCCTCTTCTTCTCACGCATGCTGTCGTTGTGAAGCTGTCAACGTGACCCTCGTTTGCCCTGCTCACTCTTCAAGCTCAGGGTCATACCTTGTACCCTTCCATGACACCAAGATCCGATGTCGACGAGCAAAGGTATTCATTGTGGACCATGTTGTTCTCCATTAACTAGGCACTGGTGGGAATGAGGATTTGACGCATATTACGATAAATGCCGTTGATTCAAAGCGTTTCTCGCACGCTTTGCTTCTCAGAAGAGAAATGAGGTTGCTCTGGGCACTATTTTACGATGAAAAGGCGCCTTGCCTTGCCTTGCCTACGGTACCCACGGTGAGCAGCCTGTGCTGCCTATTGCCGTCACGTGCACCCCGCAGGGATGCTTCCCCCAGCCATGATCTCCAGCGGGATCTAGTAGGTAAAGGTCGGTAACAGGTAGGCTAGGAAATTCGCCCCACCAACAACTACAGCGCAGTGCACTGCAACGCGCTTCCACCTTCACCACCGCCAGCGCCGTGCGTGTTGTGAAAGAACAACAAATCCCTTTTTTTTTTTTTTTTTTTTTTTTTTTTTTTTTTTTTTTT